>JAUKPP010046620.1:0-16880 GCA_032273245.1 Phyllaplysia taylori | reverse complement strand
TCATTCCCCTATTGCTGAACTCAAACCAGCCTTCCCCAAAGCAAGACGTCATTTTGCGCGTGCACCCAATAATCATACGGGTAACGGAAATGATGATAACTTCTACAAAACTGTCTTAATCTCTATGAAACTTCACAAAATTCTGTCCCATTGGCTTTTCCAATGACATATCAACTTTGAAAGAAATTGGTTATAAAATGAGGGAATTATTAAACTTTTAGAGGGTTCTCTTTTTTTTTTGACATCCGGTATGAGGGGCGTAGGGGGCAGAGTGGTAGTGCACCCGCCTACAGATGAGAAGGTCCGGGGATTGAATCCAAGGAGAATCATCGGGATTTTTCCGGAGTTTTCATGGCTCTGACCACAGTCATATCGGAGACTGATGTAAAATTCAAAGGCCCCACCTCGTAAATGACCTTACAGTGTTGCTTAGGACGTTAAACCAAAAGTAAACCAAACCAAGCCAACGTAGTAGGAAGTATTTGTCAGGTAGAAAAGAAGTAATTCACGCTTGAGTGTGTATTTGTTTTTGTTTATTAGGTGTGTATCTGTTTTTGTTTATTAGTATATTTACCTAAATCTCTGTCTTCTAGCTCTCGGTAGGTTCTTTCCTATTTGTTTTGTTTTTTTCTTCATTTATGGTTCGGTTAAATTTCTCTCTTTTGGCCCCTGTTTCTTATGTCCTTTTTTGTCTCTTAAATGACCTTACAGTGTTGCAGGGAGTGTTAAACTAGTAACCAAATGAATAAATAAATTCTTTTCTTTGTACATGTGCATATTTTTGCCAAATATTTATTACCTGTTTTTTCGATACGCCTTTGCTAATTTGACTATTTATGTGTATGATTGCCAGTCTGTGGTGGGCACGGACCTGTCTGACCTCCTGCTGGAAGGACACGAGCCCAGCACACACCAGTACAGCCTGACGGGGCCCAGGATCTCGCAGAGCCCGGAGCTGGACGAGGCCACCGACGGAGAGGGGGGAAGCTCGAGAGCCTCGCCGGCCCTCAAAGTGACGAGTGACCGTACTGTCATCAGCGCCTCCAGGCAGAGGGAGGAGTGGATTGACCGCTTCAGGCATCTGTTGATGTACGGGAGAAAGAAGGTCAGTTTTCAGAATGTAGAAAATGTATCTTTGGAAATATGTGTTTTTCCATCTGCTGAGACTTTGCTGGTCTTTTTCAAAAGAATGAAAACATTTTGTATTACTCCTAATAAGAAAACTAAAGATTCCTGTTTGCTGTTGTTTTTTATTTAATTACAAATATATGATAAATATTCTGTAAGACTGAAACCAGTAGGTTTTTTTTTTACTCTACTGAACACATTTTAATAAATGGGGCATACTTATGAGTTTTATCTGGCAGGGAATAATTTTGCTTAAAAAAGATTTCCACATGTGAATATTACCTGCTGGCATTCAAAGACAGCATTGTACATGTTGAACAAATATTATCCCTGTTTTTTCTTAATCTGAAAAACATGTATAAACTGACGTCTTATGTTGTAATTATTAGGCTCTTCGCCTATCACACAGAAGACCCGAATTTGACCCCAGGTGTGGATGAGCATCTATTTCTTCTGCTGGAATTCATTCCTCTGAGCCTTGGTTGGCCCTGACAATCAGAGACAAAGTAGTCCGTCTCTTAAATGATCGTACAGTGTTGCAAGGGACTTATAACTGGTAACCAAACCAAACATGCAGCCTGTGTTCAGTGAAGAAATGGCATGTCTTTGCAATGTATCATGATCTCCTCAATCTCTTCTATGCAGGATGCGCTGGAATGTGCCATGAAGAACAACCTGTGGGGACACGCTCTCTTCTTGGCCAGCAAAATGGACACCCGGACCCATGCCAGTGTTATGACAAGGTCAGTGTTAGAGCTTATGGACTCTTTGTGATTTTGTTACTGGTGGCATTCATAGTGAGTACTAAGTGAGCTAATATTTGTCTCTATCAGAATGTTTTAAAAAAATTGAATGTGGCTTGTACATACAATTTCTTCAACTTTTCGTCGTCGAAACACCTACCTTCAGTCATGACATATTTTGAAGTCCAGTTCCCCCTTGAGAATTCCAAGTCAGTCCTCAATTGAAATATTGAATGTCACCTTTAAATTTTTTTTATACATATTGCTTTGTGCTCATGTACAGTAAATATGGCCCATAGTTTTGTTATCAAAGAGATTAAAGACGAGCTTTGCATCAGCCATCTATGTACATTTGGATTTTTGCTCAGTAAGAAGAAAGGGACATGAATTTCATTTTTATTGATGGAGTTACAGCAGAATATTCATAATGGTTTCTGTCTCTTAATACCTTACAATTGATCGATCCAGTCTGACCTTGTTCCTTTCTAGACTAGAGAGGATATGTGTATGCAGTTGACTTAGATGCAGTCTATGATAATGTGATGTAGGGAAAATAGAAATTAATTGTACCATGAAATATGTGTCATTTGCAGGTTTGCGAACAGCGCCATGCGCATGAACGACCCTCTCCAAAGCTTGTATCAGCTGATGTCTGGCCGACAACCTGCGGCTGTCACTGTAAGTCAACTGTCATGTGTCACTCGGTGGACAAACTTTTCCACCATATGGATTAAGTACCTGCTGTTTGAAGCATAGCAAACAGACCACACTGTCATCTGTTGATGAGGAATGTGCGGACTAAGATTATTTAAAAAAAAATAATTTTATTCTTCTTTTGGGCACATATATTTTCTGCCTCTGACAGGAATGATGTTCAGAAGTTTTATGATAGAGCATTGCTCAGTTACGGTTAACTCACTTTGACAAAGCACATTGAAGTTGAAGTTTATCAATCAAAATAGACTTTCATATTTTTCGATTGTAGTTTTATGAAGCGGAATTGTTGTCAGTTTTTGTGATTTAGTTTACATCACTAAAGTACATGAGTATGCTCTGATAAAAATGTTTGTGGAAATGTAAAGAGTTTGCGGTTTAAATTTGAAAGTTCTGATTGGCTTTTGACATTCTGCGTGAACAGTCTTTCCTTAAAAATAAAATAAAATGAAGTTTTGAAGTATCAGCGTCATATTTCTATTCTTTTCATAGTAATTTGTCATTTGTGGCATTAAGTTATAATCAGATGTTTGGGATTTTGAGTCTTTATTTTACTGACTCTCTCACATACCTATCACTGTTCCCGCCCTCAGTGTGTGATGGATGAGCGCTGGGGTGACTGGAGGCCTCACCTGGCTATGATCCTCTCCAATCAGACGACTCGACAAGACATGGACCGCAAAAGTATCAGCACCTTAGGAGACACTTTAGGTAATGTGTTTGTCATGTTGTCTCGGAAGAACCTGAGATAGAAGATTAGTTATGGGAGGAAAGGGATAGGGAGGGACTGGAAATCTCCATAGTATTATGGCCAAGTGTTGTGCTTCGAATGTTGAGGTCCATTGTGTAATCTCCACTTTTAGCTTTGGATATTTTTGTTGGTGGGTTTTTTCTCCCTCCTTTCCTGCTCTATCAGAGATAGAGAGTGGATACTTTTTCTTAACACTTTGTAGTCCCTTTGCGTGCATGTGCGCCAAGTAGAAGAAGCATAATTACATCAAGACTGGCTTTACTTGATTTTTAGGGTTCTCTGTTCTTCTACCACGTGACTATAAAGTGTTAGTAACAACAGAGTTTTTAGCTTTTGAAAGCTGTGACCTCAGCACATGGTTTTGATCTTTAGGAGAACAAAAGAATAATTGAACCCTTTGACAGTTCTTTGGGAGAGTTTTTGTTTGTTTGTCCAGTGTTGTTGGGAGAGTTAAATAAGATATAAGTAGGGAAACTTTCACATACTAAGATTATTATTTTGAGCCAGCTGTGAGCATGAAAAGAAAGAAAAGGAAATCGAATAAGTAAAATAAAGGAGTTAGAATGTGACAAAGAATAGGAAAATGTCTAATGTGTTCCTATGTTTTTCTTTGCAGCCTCCAAAGGTTGTCTGCACGCCAGTCACTTCTGCTACCTCATGGCTCAGGTGAACTTTGGCAGTTTCTTCAAGAAGACCTCCAAGATTGTCCTCATCGGAGCCAACCACCACAAGTGAGTAGGAGAGTTTTTCATTGGGAATAAGTGTATTATATTATTATATTATTATTGCACTGTATGCTTCCCAGGAAGTTGAGAAGGTTTCTGAATGGCTTGGTCTGCTGGGGTAATAATGATTGTAAAGAGCATAGAGCCAGTAAGTGGGATATGCGCTATATAAATGCAATCCATTATTATTATCATTATTATATTGTGTGCTTTTCTTTAAAAGTTGTCGATGTTCTACTCTATTTGTTTTGTTGCGGATTTACATCACCATTGACAACATGCGGCCATTTCAGAGCCAGAGAGATCATAATACGAGTAACACTGAGAAAGAAAACACTCTTGGGTGATCTGCTCCTTCTCCTTCTTTCTTATTGCAATTATTGTTCAAACCTCTTTGCTGGCGCTGAATGACCTGACAAGGTTGATAGTGCCATAAAACTTTAACAGATGAGACTATGCAGAGCGTCTGCCAACTACCTCATTAATCTACATCCTGGCATTGAAGTGTATGATTGTTTAGTCTGAAGAATACTGTATCCTTATCATTAAAAACAAAAGAAACTTCCAAAGAGTTTCTTTTCCTATTTTATAAAAGATTTATTAATGTCGTAATGAGAGAGAATGTTATAAAGAGTAAAAAACCTGCTGTGTATTCCAGCCTCCCTATGGAAGAGTTTGCCAGCAATGAAGCCATCCAGTGTACAGAGGTGTATGAGTACGCCCAGGTGTTGGGGAACCAAGCTTTCTGTCTGCCACATTTCCAGGTAGGACGGAAATTACACCCCTATCAGCAACAATGAGCTTGGCTTGATTTACATGCATAACAATATTTGCTATAACAGAGTAAGGAAATATGATTTGATAGGGGGCTCATTTGAATTACTTTCTTTCTTGTAGTTGGTGCAAGAAGTTAATTTGATAAAGCTTAGATTAGATTATTGACATGACTTGGTCTGATAATTGAAATTTAAGTTATGATGCACCATCTTTACTCAATCTGCATTTTTTTTTCTTTTTGCAAAGTTTGTCGGGCCCCTTTCTCTTATCAACATCAGTCTTCAGACCAGATGCAAGAGTTATTTTGTTGTACTGAATTATGATTTTAGACTTATCCATCACAATACTTTCAATCCTTTTTGGTTCACAGATTTACAAGTACCTGTATGCGTGCAAGCTCGCTGATTATGGAATGGCCTCAGAGGTGAGTTGTACTGTTTTTCCATTGGTACACGTGTACTATCGTCTTTTAAACCAACACACTAGAAAAATAAGGTGCGGCAGGTTTTTGTGCTCACTATTGCCAAATGGTCTGAGATTAAGATGAAAAAATTGTGCATCAAATAAATCAGTTTGAGGAATAAACAATTTCAGATGATAAAATGTATTACTATTGTCCTAATCTATTTCCTGATATTGAAATTACCTTGCAGTGTCCATAGTGCTGTTAGACTAACGAAAAAAAAAAAATTTTAAATGGCAGAACAACATCAGTACAAAATGCACAAGTAACAATCACAGTAGTATGGCTGCAAGTGTTTGGCATGAACATGTTACTGCAGTGCATTCAGGAATAGCAAAAAACACTTCAAATGTGAACCCTATGGCAACAGGTAGCAATGAATTTGTAACGCACTGTGAAGGCAATGGTGATATGCTTTGATTTTGGTTTTACACTCCTTGTAACACTGAAAATCCCTTTGGAGATGCCCTGCCTTGACCCTGCCTCTTGGGAGCTAGCCCGGGCTTAAGGGAACACCACCGCCCAGCAGAGAGATGCAGATGCTTTTTCAATATGGAGATCGAACTCCGTCTGTGTGAAAGGCAAAGAACCTAACCATTGCATCATCACACCAGTGAAAATGATGGTTTCTTTGTTTGTTGAGTGTTTCATGACTCCTGGTTTGGTTAGGTTTGGTTTGGTCACCAGTTTTACGTCCCCTGCAACACTGTAAGGTCATTTAAGAGACGGGCTACTTCGACCCTGCCTGTCAAGGCCAACCCGGGCTGAGAAGGAAAAAATCCCATCAGAAAAAACCCCCAGATCATCCGCGATCAGGGATCGAACCGGGGTCTTCCGCATGCAAGGTCATGTTGGCGCAGTGGTGATTTGGTAGTTTGTCAATATTTTTCACTAGGCCTAGTGATGCTCTACCCTGTTTTCCTTGTGTAATCCTCTTTCCCTTGGTATCTGTGGTCCAGGCCCTCCTGTACTGTGAGGTCATCTCCAGCACTATCCAGCAGTATCCCACCTGGTTCCAGCCTGCTTTTGTCAAACTGGTCTATCAGGTAATGGTTTTTTCCCTTTGCTCATTCCATAGTTGTAGTTTGTTTTTTTAAAAGACGCCAGGGCTTGTTTTGCAAAGAATTTTTGTGTATAAAAAGGTTGCAAATGAAAAATTTTGTAAAAATATTGTTATTTTTTGTTTGAATTGGAAGCGCACTGTCTGTATAAACAACATTTGAAGGTTAATGGTATGCAAACTAATGCAGAGAAAGGAGAGAAGATCCAGGTCAAAACTTGACTTTGTAGAATAGACAGCTGCATCAATTAGAAGTCATACAGGAAGATTATATTGAAATTTTTCAAGCTTATCGGCGTATACTGCACTTGATGCATAAATGCCATCAGCCTGTTTTTTTCCGACCTATAAACAGTCTGACAATTGCTGAAGTTCCGACAATTTTCACTTTCAACTTTTGGTCTGTACGGCCCATCAAAATATTCTGACAATTTTGTGGGCAGCAACTCACAGGTCTGTTTTTATCCTTTAAGGTTTGCCATCAAATGGTGAAAGAGAACCAATACACCTAAAAGCACACAGCCTACCATTGTTACAAACACCACACGGCAAATACACACAGAACCGCATGACGTCCACCGCAACAACATGACCCTGACAGCCTCACACCCTGGCTTTTTCAACAGCTCTCCAACAAACTGAAGTACTCGGACCCGCAGCGGCTGCATACGAGCGAGGACGCTGAAGATCCTGCGTGGATACAGCAGCTGTTGAAGATCAGCGCAGCTTTCGACGTGAGTGTCTCTTGTTTTGGTTAGGTAGGGAATGTAAGTGGGGGTGGTATTCCAACGGAGAGAGTACACGAAGGGATCCACAGGGATTCAGAAAGGGTGGTGGTAAGAAACGTAGAGTGGAAAGCTAAACAACACACCACACTCAACCAAAGTATACGGATAAACATACTTTAATAAGAAAAAAGCATTGAGAAATATCATGATATGAAAATGGGGCAAATTTGTTTTGGTTAAGTTCAATGGATTGCCCAGGCTTGTTTGGTCCTGGCATGAGAAGACTTGTTAGGTTTGTTGAGTTTTTATGGTACAATTGACACTATAAGGTCATTTCAGAGCCAGAAATGGATAAAAGTAGCACTCAGTTAGAAAGAAGGAAAAGGAGCAGTGTATTAAAATTTACCAACCAACCGCTTATCGGAGGTGATGTTATTGACAATATGTTATATTTATGTGGTCCATATATGGATGGCGTTTTGAGACTAAGCGTTACTGGGTTTTTGAATCTCGAATCAAACGTGATAATTGTGTTGATGGATCAGGGTGGGAAATTAGTTTTATCAGAAAAAAATATATGTATAAAATTATGTTTTTCTGCAAATTGATGATTTTTATTCAGTAATTACATTTGATAAAATGTTGCCCCTATTAGTAGAAGTGCTGCCCTCTGGTGCCTTTTCCTCAGTGTTGCAGCGTGCATGTACCCTTTACTTAGGGTATGTTGGTAGTCTAGTGGTTAGGCTGCAAGACTCGTAATCGGAGAGTCGCGGGTTCGAATCCCAGCTCGGGCCCGACGTTGTGTCCTTGGGAAAGGCACTTTACCAATTTTCCTCACTTTTCTCAGGTGTCAATGGGTACCTGGCTATTGACAGTGAACAATCTTGTCCGTATGTTAGTGTTTGGGCGCCTGTAAAATGGCAGCTTGCTCTGTATGCTTCTCAGGAAGCTGAGAAAGTTTCTGAATGACTTGGTCTGCTGGGGTAATAATGATTATAAAGTGCGTAGAGCCTGCTTTCGACTGGGGATATGCGCTATATAATTGAAATCTATTATTACTATTACCTCTCACTCAACCTTGTCCTCAACCCTGACCACCCTTCCTTGATCTCTCTCAAAAATCCTTCCTCTTGACCGTTCACTCCACTTAGTCTTTGACCTCTCCCCTAACGCTATCTCTAACCTCTCCCCTCTCTTTCTCTTATCTGGCCTTGGCTGATCTCTTCCTCTGTCCTTCAACGCTCACCAACCTGACCTTGACCTCTCACCTCCCACAGGAGGGCTCCATTCAGCCTGTGTCAGGCACGGCCACCCCGGCCATGTACGGAGGCACCACCACCAGCTCCGAGAGCGGGGACGTCAACCCACAAGCCTACGGTTATGGCGCAGAGGCGGCTAATGCGGCGCCCGCAACAGACTTTTATGGACAACAGGTGAGGGTTTTGTTCTTTCGCCGCTGTTATAATGTTGGGAGTTCTCAGTATTACCTAATTCTCTGTTTTGACTAGTATATCTCTTATGTAATGGTCAGGCTCTTCGCTTATGCTCAGGATGGGAGTTTAAGGCCTGCATGGGGCAGTTTTTTTGCTTTTTGTTTCTTGTTTATTAACATAAATTTTGGCGCCTGTTTGCCGAAACTCAATATTTTCGTTAATAAACTGTACCCATCCCTGATTACCAACATAACTGAAGTTACAAAAAAAAAAAAAAAAAATGCAAATGAGAAATTTACCTGTTCCTATTGGAAAGTGTTATATGCAATGGTGTGTATATATGTGCACATATATAAATTAAACGTAGCATTCTAATTCTATTATCTATTTCCTATGAACAGTCTCAAGTTGCAGCCCCTGACAACAGCTACTATGGCCATCAAGATGCCAGTCAGAGCGTGGACGCCCAGGCTGGAGTTGATGCGACAGATTCGAGTCAGTACTCGCAGCAGCAACAGCAGCAGCAGCAACAACAACAGCAGTACACTCAACAACAGCACTACGACCCTGCACAGTGGCAGCAGCAGTATGGTAAGTGCTTTTGTTTTTGGGGATTTTTTGGTTGACCCTTGGCTTCATTTTCTCATTTGTTTCCTTTTGTGGGGTGATTGTGTTATAAATTTTTTTTTCCTTAACCCCTTGGTAGTTGGATCATGAATTCATGAATTGCCCTGTGCTGCTAAGAAGGAAAGTATTGAATAGTGAGGTAAGGAAGGTTATCCTGCATCACTACTTAGTCATTGCTACTTAGCCAATTTATTATTATTAACAAGTGAGGTAATGGGCAATATAACAAGGAAAGGGTTGAAAAGAAGTAAGATAGCCTAATCTTTTAATGAAACCAAAGAGATTTGCATAGATCTACCTATGGTCCGACCTACTCACAAGAGCAGAAGGTTGATTTCTCCAATCTTACTCAACAAATAGCTACCCCTCTCTGTCTCAATTTTTTAAAGTGGGTTGTGTAAGGCTTTTCATTGAGGAAACTAAAGTAGGAAAGTTTTTCTCTCAACATGAGTTGTTTCTGTCAATTTTCTTTTTGGTTTTCGGATTTTATTATTTAAAAAAAAGAGAGACAGATAGAGCATTATGTGATGTCTTTTTTTGTATTTCATTTTCCCTTTTGGATATGCTTGTTTTTCCCTTTTTTTCCTTTTGTTTCTTTCGTATTGACCATGGAGCAAAATAAAAACTAATAAAAAAGAATAGCAGTGTTTTGCCACAGTACTTAAGTTCTATTTCTTTGGATAAATATCAAATCATTTGACACTTGTGAATATTTGGGAGGTGGGAGGGGAAGATTGTATGGTGTGGCGGTAATTATGGCCCATGGGAGGAGGCTCAAGTGTTTGTGATCCAAGTTTTTTTTGTGTTTCTTGTGGCTGGCTTTACTGCTTTCCTCTCAAGGATGAAAGCTGAAATTGCAGGTTCTGTTTTGACAAAGGCTCAGTTTTGTGTTGCGAGGGAAGATATCAAAAATGAAAAATTTTGGGTTTTATTTCTCTTTTGTTGCTCCATGGTCAAGCAATGCATATTATGATATATTCTCCCCATTAATATTTATTGCTCATGGATTTGGGTTTTTCTGTTTGCCACTGTACTATGTTTGTGCATGCTTATTGCAAGTTTCAGCTTCAACATTTTTTGACTATGATGAAATGTGTTAGATAATATTGATAATATTTGAAGGAAAGAAAATTTCATGTGCCATTTATATAAACCTATGATCTCGCAAGTCAGGTATATACTAAAAAGGTGGTGACAAAATTCTGTTCCCTTTTTGACACAAAAATACATAAATTTTTATCATAAAAGTCTTTGAAGTATCTGTAAAGCAAAATGATAACAATAACATTATAGCCAGAATACTAGAAACAAAGAAAATCTGAGATCAGGAAGAGTTACCAGCCAAACAGAATATGGTTTTGTTTGATATAATTACTTGGTTTATTAAGTTGACTGAGGCCTGTTTTCTGAACTACATAAATCAATGACTCGGGGCAACACTCAGACAGGTGCCATTTTGCAATTTTCCAGGAGAGCAATCTTTAATTCTCCGTTACTTTTTTTTTTATGAAGAATGCACTGTGAAAATACTATAACTTCAGTTCTATTAATTGTAGGGAGCTCATATTTTGACATTTAACATGCTCAATTATATTGGTATCGATTTTAAAAGAAAAAATAATTGGCGCTTGTCTGAGTGGTGCCTCCAGCCGTTGATATGACAGAAGTAGATGTCTTGCTGCACTAAACCATGCTAAACGGATTTCATGATACTGTATGATCTATGAGCTATCTGGTCTTGGCTTGTTTCCCACCAACATTTCTCTGTCAACACATGAATGTTCCCTGCATGTGAGGGATCTTTTTCGCCACGGTGATTGGTGCATATTTTCTCCTCTCCACCCTCACCCTTGAATGCACACAGGCCACCAGTACGCAGGCTACGCAGCAGACCCGTCTCAGCAACAGCCACAACAACAGCCACAACAACAGCAGCAACAACAGCAGCAAGACTATAGTGGGACAGAGCAGCATGGGTATTACCAGCAACAGCAACAACAACAGCAGTCGGCTGAGACCCACCAGCAGCCGCAGCAACCACAAGCTGACCAGCATTACGATCCCTCGGCGTACAGCGGCTATGGTCAACAGCATCGAGGCTCGTTGGGGGACAGCGGGACGAGTGCTGACTGGGCCGGTCAGGGTGGTGGGTCCTGCTAACCTTTCTCACCACATCTCTTGCTCTCTTCTCTTTTCAAGGGTGTTTTTTTAGTGGAGATTCCCCAACAAAAACCTTAACAGGGAGTCACTCCTTGAGAACATGACAATTTCTTCAATATTCTCACTTCTGGTATTTACAGCATATGGCTGTCTGCATGACCGTGGGTTGAAAATGTCCTTTTTTTGCATTTGACTGCTTTACTTACTTTTCCCCTCTATCTGATCACACCTGCATTTATGGTAAGAAAAATAAATTTGTTTTAGGCACAAAGCGTATGAAATTTTCCTAAGCACACTGGACCGTCTTATCCTTTAGTTTTCAATTTGCTCATTCATTTTTTTTCTGAGTTAGGTCCCATACGCAAGTAGTTATGTAACCTACTCCCTGAATGTCTCACCTCATATATTGTAGTGAGATCTCTAAATGGCTCATATTTTGCTTTTGCTTTTTTAACCTTACTAAAGATCTTTTTGTACTTAGATCTACCAAACAGGCCGCAGATCCAAGAGTTGAATTATACCTTGAATTTGACTCGGAGGGAATAATCAAAACAATTTATGTAAAATATTTTTCACGGAATGTAGAACTACAAATTTTCAGGAGCAATGTATAATTTAGATGTCTCTTAACTTAATCTCCAACACACTGTGCCATTATAGTTAGAGTGTTGTATTTGTGCAGCAAGTGTAGTTTGTTGTGGGATTCTGGCTTTAAGGTGCATGTGTATACAAGCCACACCCACTAATTTGTTTTTGAAAGAACATTTTTTTTTTTTTACATTTAAGCGGCAATCGTTTGTATGATGCAGAATTACAGTCATATTTCGTCAATTATTTTTGTAGTTGCAAAATTAGGGACCAATAAATGTGTTAATGCAATATGTTGAATTAATTCTTTTTGCATCTTGCGTGTTTGGATGTGCCATAGAAATATGACTTGCTGTGTATGCTGCAGAAGCAGAATGCAGCTTGAAATGGCTTAGTCTGTGAATAGATTAAGATTGGATCTTGGGGTTGGAAACATTCGTAGATAAGCTTTCTTGTTACGCTGCAGGGTCTGTAAAGGGGGAGAGGGGAAGTGATATTCTCAGTTTATAGTCTGGATTTTTAAAATAGGGCGTGTCAGAATTGTTGAGATCTGAGGGAAGCGCCTGGAGAAAATTTGTTCACATTTTGTCTGAACCTTACAGGTCAGCTCGACTCATCGTCCTCCTCCACCCAGCTGAGCAGTCAGCTCCACCAGTCGCAGGGCTACAACAGCTACACGGAGGCGCCACCGCCGACGGGGCAGCAGATGATGGCACCCAGGGCCAGTCTGAGCACGGCCGAGAACACGGAGGAGGATGAAGATGACGATGACGAGGATGACGACGGTGATGGTGACACCATGGGACAATCAGCCTCGGGTTTTGACTACTTCGGAAATGTTGGGGCTCAAGTATGTTGGAGCTTAGATGTCAGCTAACTCCTCTCCTCCATCCTCAAGAAAAAATTTTGAGAGAAAGAAAGAAAGATAATACAGAAAGGAAAAAGATAGAGAAGGAAAAATGCAAAGAAAAGAATATGAAATGAATTGAGAAAAGGGAGGAAAGAAACAGAATAAAAAAAAAAAAGAATAGTTGACGGGGCGTGAAGACATTTTCATCCATGGGTTACAAGATTTGAATTCTAATTTGGGGATGATGGAGGTTTAGCTTGACAAATATCTGTCCAGACATTACATGAATAGATGGTTTGCTGCTGAGCCAAGTCTGTTACTGTGTCATTGATTGGTTGGCCAAGTGGTGGCGCAGCCTTATTTTTTTGTAGGAAGGGAAGACGAGTGAATGAGTCAGTATGGACAAAGTTGAATATTTCTTATAACTTTGAAGTCTGGTACAGTCGGTTATGGTTACTTCAAAGACCATCTCATAGAATAGTCCTGGATTAGAAGCAATATCTGAAAGAGGAAGCTTACCTCAGCCCTAAAACGTAAAATTGCCTGTGTAATTTTTCTCCTGTTTCTTGTATAAGTCACTGAACTTGTTTGCATTCAACTTATTACAAGATATAACTCATAGCATGAGAGCTCAATAGAAACTTTTTCCTTTGGTAGCTTAATATCTGATTTTAGAATATTTTTGCTGCCTTCTCAAGATTATGAACAAAGCAGTTAGACATTTGTGCTACAAATTCGGAAATTGAAAACTGTTGTTGTTCCCATCAGCAACAGGTGGTTGCTCCCCCGCACCGCTACCGCACAATGTCCAACAGCTCTACGGGCAGTGGGCGGAGACGGAGGACGACCTCTGGCAGCAGTACAGGCAGTGTCAAGGCTGCCCAGCCTAGACCACAGCCACCGCCGGGGGGCACGAACACGGCAGCACGGAAAGGAGATGACAAGGTGGGTAATACTCATGTGTATATACACAGGTCAGGGAGTGAGATTGGGGCGTGGAAGTGCCATTTGGTTGCAGTTAATAATAATAATAATAGATTGCATTTATATAGCTTATATCCCAGCTCGAAAGCAAGCTCTATGCGCTTTAAAATCATTATTACCCCAGCAGACCAAGTCATTCAGAAACCTTCTCAACTTCCTGGGAAGCAAGCAGTGCAAGCTGCCATTTTACAGGCGCTAAAGCACTAACATACGGACAAGATTGTTCGCTGTCTATAGCCGGGTACCCATTCACACCTTTGTAGAATGAGGAAAATTTGTGTAAAATGCCTTTCCCAAAGACACAACGTCAGGCCCGAGCTGGGATTCGAACCCGCAACCTTCTGATTACGAGTTTGGCAGCCCAACTGCTATACTACCACAACCGACGCCACACTGTTTAACTGACAGGGTGTGAGGGGAGGAGAGATGAAATGTGTGTTAGAATGTGTTTTGCACTTGCTTCTTTCTTTTCTATTATCGTGGGCCTGCAGAGAATAGTCAGTTTGAATATTTCTTGTGTGTGTTTTTATCTGTGTATTTGTCTGAGTGTGGGTAAGTGTGTTCATGTGCACCCATATGTTTATGTGTGTATGTATGTGTTCATACGTACATGCAGGAACAAAACAAAAATTCTAGGATGTCTTTTTATATCTGATGATAGATAATGCCAGTAGAAGCAATCAGGTTATTACAGGCATGGGCAAACTATGGCCCGCAGGCCAGATGCGGCCTGCGAGCAGTTTCAATCTGGCCCGTTACCCAACTCAATTATAAATAATAGATTTATATATGGCCCTTGACAAGCTGACAATTCATTCAAAGAAATTTGTGAAGCATATTATATTAGTATAACCGCTCCTGGTTTGGCCCCCGAGATATTCGGATCATCTCAATCCGGCCCGCAAGAGGCACAAGCTTTGCCCATGCCTGAATTATTACAAGACCAGAAGCAACAACAGCAAGATTTTTTCAATATGATGTTTACGTCCATGTGCTCTCAAAGAAATTGGTATTTATTTCACCTTTGACTAACGCAATCTTTTTATTTCTGTGATTCTTAGAAGGGGAAGCAAGCAGGAGGCAGCGGAGGTGGATGGTTCGGAGGCATCTTCAGCAAATTTTCGGCGAAAGGCAAGAATGAGATGATCCTTCCAGATGACAAAGATCCCGCTGTAAGTAGCCTACTGGATCTATGTGGGAAATTTTTTATCAGATGCAGGTGAAAGCCTTTCGCAGGCACTTGATGACTATTTTTTTTAAACAAATTTTTATTTCCTCAAGTTCAATGATTAGCTTTAATTGTCTGCATGTGCTTTGCTTTATAGGAAATACAATATTTCTAAGTGTGATAAAACCTCAGGAGTAAAAAAAAGCCATTGTAATTTTCATTCATGATCGTTTGAGGTACCCTAGCAAACTTCAGACTTCACAACAATTATTGAAACTATTAGGATCAGTATTGGAGCACATCATTATTTATGTATTGTTACCAGAAAGGTTAAATTTTGACAACGAATCTTCTTGTTTTGTATTTTCAAATGAAGCTAACTCTTACTTGGTATGTATAGTAGCTTCCGCAACTATTTAGTCTGTTGTGCTTCAGCAACTATCTAGTCTACCGTGCTTCAGCAACTAATTAGTCTGCTGTGCATTGAAATTAAACAACCATCTCAATTTTTATGTTATTTAGACAGCAAAGCTCAATATTTTGAAAGTGTGTCGTGATATAAGAGATCAGTATCGTGTATACACCCTGGTTTCTGCCCAGATTGTGTGGGATCCGGTCAAGAAAAAGTGGTTGAACTCTGACGGTACGGAGGAGGAGGTTGCCAGCGCTGCCCCACCTCCCAAAGACGCTGACCTCATGGGTGAGTTCACTGCGATTTATTTTGTTTTTTCTCATTGAATTTTCAGTCACTAAAGGTTTTCTTTATGTCTGCAAACTAAAAGCAGGTTATGTGGAATTGTACCTTAAAAGTGGCACACTGAACTACGAGTATATACCTTGAATTGAGTATTTTGTGAAAAATATCTTTATCATATACAGACTTTGTTCTTTCGCTTTTTTCTCTTTAAGTCAGGATTGTTAGTATTTGGGGCTTGTGTGTTCTCTACACTACAAGCTTTTTTTTCTCATCTTATTATCGTCGAAAGCTGCAGACCACAAGCTATATTTATTTATCCATTTGTCATGAGCTTTGATACCACACTGTTAACTCCTCAATTCCCTCTATCTGGTCTTTTCCTTACAGGCAAGGCTAGTGGTCCTATTGTCATGAGCTTTGATTCCATACTGTTAACTCCTCAATTCCCTCTATCTGGTCTTTTCCTTACAGGCAAGGCTAGTGGTCCCCCACCAGGCGGACCATCCGCTGGTCCCCCACCACCATCCATGGGAGGTGCCGGCGGCAACAAGTTCTCGCTCAAAGCCAAAGGTATGTGTGGAGGACATGTCTAGCCTGAGAACTGGGTGTTTTTTAAACTTGCTTAATCTACAGTGAAATGCAATGCCAGATTTCCCTCTATGGCTATTTATCAGTTAGCTTTTTATCAATGAGGGCAAGTGATAGAATAGGGAGATGCTCGGCAAATGTATTTCTATTTTCTTTCTCTTTTTTGGTTTCCTGAATTCAGAACTTTAATCTTTGCTTGATGCAAAATATTCCAGGGGCTTTGAATTCATTTTTCAAAGTAAGTGCATTGCACTTTGCCTATGAATGTTCCACATTGTAAAATGAAGAAAAGATATTGTCTTGTAAGGCAGATTGAATACACTATTTCACACAGCTAAGCTTTGTAGCAAAAATATTGCAGATTTGTGCTTTTCTTTTCAAGACACATAACCTTTTTTAACCCAAATATCCCTGTGTGACTAATTTTGAGTCTCGCTCCTCTTCCAGCAGGCGGCAGGAACCAGTACGTCGATGTGAACAACCCCAAGCCGGTTGCGGTGCCCCAGGAGCTGTTCAATGTGATGCCTCCCACGTCCACCGTGGCTCCGCCCGCAGCTGCTGGCGCCACAGCCCCACAGGTCTTCATGCCCGGTGCAGGTCGGTACTCCCGGATCGTGTATAACTACAAGAATTTCTTGATTGTGTTATGTAGTTGGCTTCGAATCCCCCCCCCCCCCGCCTCTCTCTCACACACAC
>JAUKPP010046619.1:3849-27115 GCA_032273245.1 Phyllaplysia taylori | reverse complement strand
AAATGAAAAAGAGCGCTCGCCGTATGTTTTATAATTTTGCATTGGGGTTCGTAGGATCAGTTTGTCATTGGCCGATCCTTCTCTCCCTCAACGTGTGGGTCCAGAGACTTCATCACTTTACAAGTGTAAGGGAACATACATTGAACGTCTATGAAACTGAATTTTTCACTTACCTTGCCGGCTACAGAAAATATTTTTTTTAATAACGAAAAATATAAATTTGCCTTGCGGTTATTGAAGTCGAAATTCAAAATCCCAAACAAATAAACACCAAGGTATTAACGGTCATATAGACACTCGACTTCTACTATCGAGAGCAACATCCAAAAGTTGACACTGTAAAGTCCTCAAAGCCCTGAGAGATGGGAAACCAGGTGAATGAAACCACTGAGAGTAGGCCTACAACGCCATAGGAATGAAGAATGTCAACAAGAAAAACAGGAAAAACCATGTTACCCAACCAAATGGGAAAAAACCGCAATGACATTCAGGAAAGAATGTGGATGGGCCAGGAAGGTTATTAAAGGATAACAGAGAGACAAAAAGTAAAGGAAGGGGCAGGAAAATGAGAAATAGACCTACACAAAAAAACGGTGGATCTTGCCCAAGAGTAAGAAAGAATGAACAAATCATGCATTCATAAAAAAGATTATGTCTAAACATTGATGCAGTGGTGTGTGAGCATTTTGCCATCGGCGGCACACGTGCATATTCTTTGTGAACGGCATGTCTCCAGTCTGAAGGAGGGATGTCTTTTCTGACGTCATCGAACATTGTGCCAAGGACGCAGACGAGCACATCCGCACACCTTGCCGCAGGAGTTACCTGCCCTTGTCGACTGTGACACAGGTCACATGGAATGTAGGTCAATGCCGTCGGACGATCGTGGTTTTTTCGTGCTTTTAAGAATTTATCTTTTGTCCCATTGCCAACCATACCATTAAGCACTAAAAACCTGGGCTTTGCAACAATTGGTTATTCTACGCTCTTTTTTCAATCAATCTTGCCTTGAAAGTTGTAACTTGTGCCTATTTAAATGAGTAGATATTTTGTTTTCATTATTACCAAATATAAGTTGTCGCTTTGTGATTTGAGAAGTTCCTTTCTTTATGTTTGGTAAATACATTTCGCTTGTGAACAACGAATTGTTTTGGGGTATTTGTGTATGTGTTCTTTTTCAATCACGTTGCATTGATTTTTCCCTTAGCAAGAAAGTTCATCGCATTTTTTTCTTCTTAATTGGCACAAATCTCCGTTAAATCATTGCTTGATCTCGAAGATTAATTTATTCATTTTTCAGTCGTAGATTTAGTTGACAACCTAAGTGAACAATTGAAGTCAACTATTTTATTAACAACCATTGTTGATACTTTCTCAGTAAATTACAACAGAGGTATTTTTACTTATAGACCTTTGCATATACTATACTTATGCATGCATAGCTACTTCTTTCTTTTCACTCATCTGCATCTCAATGCCAACATTTAACATCTGTCACAAACATGTCCGTTCGTTCTGTGGAGGGCCGCCATGTTGCTACTGTGTACAGTTTCCCCTTCAAAGAAATCTGTTGTGGCCACACGACCTGTCTTGGCATCGTCTGTCTCGGGCATTCCTGGAGCAGGTGTTCAGTGGTCATTGGGAGCAGGTGTTCAGTGGTCATTGGATATGCATATTTATAGTTTACTTCTGTTCTAGTGCCCTCTTCTTCACACTCAAGCCGTTTCGAGATTTCATGATGGTAATTCTCTAATATACTGTGGTGTAAGAAGCTGGCACCTCTATAAATAAATAATTTCAAATTCACTAATTTGTTGTGAAGACACTTTGTCTCTATTTTTACAACTACTCCCTTGCCCACGCCCCCTCTCCCCATCCACCCACCCACCCACAATCACATACATACACTATCACACACACACACCCTCACACACACACACACACACACACACACACACACACACATACATATATATACTCACAAAAGGGGAATAAAACAATTCTGTAAACAACGTGTGGGTCCAGAGACTTCAAAGCTTCTCCCAAGAGACCTCCAAAGATCTTCGCCAGCCAAAACGAAAGCACAATGTGACAGGCCGTAGAGAAAAACTTAGCAATGTGTGGTGTCTATCCAGGCATGAGATGTGCCAACAGGTGTGGCGAGGGAACCTTCGGATGACGCATCTGGGGTGTAATTTATGCCCTTGTGGGGTGGCGCAGCTGTGAATAAGTGCAGAGACTATTGGACATGAGTGCAGTGCCTATGGGACTATGCTGTTCTGCCACGATATGCATGAATTTATTGCGCAAGTTGTGCAGGGTGTAATTTACTCAGAGTGCAAGTTAATATTATGCATTCTACGTTGCGCAGAACGTAAACACTCAGGTTGTAAGTTATGTAACCTATGTGAAAATGTCATATTCTACAGCAGAGCAAATATCATAATAAATGTCTATACTTGATCAGTGCTGATCCCTCCATGGCTGCTCGAGATCATGTGAGCTAATGTGAGTACAGCCACCTATTGACTGTGATATTTATACTTACATACAACGTACTTACGTTGCACCTGTACTTTGCGTTGAAAATATGCAGAGCACTCAATAAATGCGAACTTAATTCGTAAGGGTAGTGCTATTAAAAGCGTTTCATTATCTGCTGTTGATTATGTCTGAGTTCGTAAATGTTTCCGAGCGCGTGTTTGTGTGCGCCCGTGTGTCTGTTTAGGCTAAAACAGTCAAACACGCTGTTGCCTCTATAAATAAACGACTAACTTACAATTGTGTATCTGTGTGCGCGCGTTTGTGAGATTTTGTGCCTCTCCGTCTGTGTTCTCTCGTAAGTGAGTTGGTGTGTGTGTGTGTTTGTTTGTTTGTGTGTGTCCTTATGCGAATCTTTTTAAATGCATTATACGGCCTTTGCACCTTTTTCATTTCGATACTTCCTTCTTATACGATCAATCCTGAAACCTTGAGATAAACAACCAATCAAATTTCACGGCAAAATAATCTAAGTACGCAATTTCCTGTATTGTAGCTATGATCGTCTTTTATTAATCTTTAAAGTAATTCTAAGCTTAAATGCATAAAAAAAATATAATATGTTAAAAGCATGTTGCAACACACTTCTTTTCCTGTACACTTTTTGTTATCTTAATTATCTAAAGTCTATTTCTTTGAGCGGGCTTTTAAGGCGATTTTAATCTCTCATCATTTCAGTCTGGAAGAAGATGTTCCTTTCTTCGGATATTCTGTGGCACTGCCTTTGAAATCACTTCTTCCAACGGCATAGATCACTCAACATGAAAGGCAAAGATTCGGATGCACAAGGCATACCCAGAGAGAGCTTAAAAAGTCTTGACATGGGCGTGGTTCGCCTTTCATCCACCAACTCTTTGAAGTGTCAGAAATAGTAGCTTGAGGGCGATTCCCCTCAGATGATGACACCCTGCTCTTTGCTCGCTTTCCGGGGATTCCTATCGAAGATGGGCGTCGCTGATTGAAAGATCTATTACAAACCGTTCATTTAGATTTTTTTTATTAATGAAAAGAGAAAAGGGGGGGGGGGGGGGGGAGTTACGTGACAGCTTTTGGCTACATGGACTTTTTAAATAAAGAAAAACGCATCCCAAACCCAGCCCTCACTTTTTCAAAATTCAAGACCAGCATTTCATGTTTGGTTCGCGTGATAGGCAAAGGGCCTCAGATTACATCACAGACGCCTGTATTTTGCTATATAGGCCTACGTTTGATTCCCTACCTAACAGCATAGTGTCACGTTATTCGCTAATTAAGAATCCCTACCGGCGTTGGTGGTTTAATGCGGAAGACCCGAGTTCGATGTACCGCTGGGATTAGTCCCTTTTAACCCGGGTTGGCTGCGACAGGCAAGGTCGAAGTAGCCGGTCTCTTAAATGACCTTACAGCAAGGAACGTAAAACAATAAACCACATCAAATCAAGAAACCCTGAGATCTTACAAAAATACCAAACAGGCTAAATGTATGCAAAAAACGTAATATTTACCCTGGCTTAAAATTGGCCTACAAACTTTTAATAATGATCATTGCGAGAAGAAAAAACATTGAGCAGCACAGCAAATTGACGCAATAGACGCAAAAGAAGAAATGCAGCCGGTCTTCATTGTATATTGACTTTGAATACATGTGTCATTCTGTTGTAGTTTTGTTTTGATTTCTTTCAAATTATCCTTTTTCTTCTTTCAGAGATGTTTTGACTTGGGGGTTTTTGGAGGTTTTTTTTTTTTTTAGGGAGGTGTCATCGGTAGATTGGCGTCTCTTTGTGTATTCGTATGTACATTTGTATGCGTGGGGCGCCCATAGTCAGATGAGTTTATGGATTAAGTGCTATTTCTGTATACATCATTTTCTGCTTGATTTCCTCTAGTGATATTCGTATTTTAAACACAGAATAATATACAGAGACTAGTATGGTCAACCTTATGTGTCGAAGTTTTTTTACCATTTTTTCACAGCTCATACTTTTTCTTTTTGTTTGCGAATTTGATTTTTGAAGATGAGAATGGCAGAGTATAATAACAAATCTTTATTTGCAGAAGAAAACACGGATAATGTTTTCTCGCGCAGGACGCTCTGAGCACAGAAAGGCGTGCACAACATGCACTTCATACACTTTTCTTTTTGTTTTCTTGTGTCTTCTTTTAGTCGATGTAAATGACAGTCTCTTACATAATAATAAATCTTTATTGGCAGAAGACAACACTGATGATTATTTTTCACGGAACGCGCTGAGTGGGGAAAGGCGCGCACAACAATACTTCATACTGATAACATTAGATCTACTTTATCTGAAGCCCATCAACGGATCAATGTTAAAAAAGTCATAAAACAAATATCAAAGAAAATAAAAACGATTGAACTAAACAGTAGTAAATCTTTTTCTAAATACGTAAGGAAAACGTAGTGGGAAAACTTACTGATCTCGGCCTTTCCTTCGCCCGCCAGCTGTGAAGCAGCCATCGTGAAGGAAGCCTGTGTTTGCATTATTGTATTGATAACAGATAGCAAGACGTGCACGAGGAGTGCAGCTCCCGGGGTTAATGTGCATGAGATTTAGACATGAGAGAGACCGTGCCCTGCCCATTCTGGAAAGGTTTACAACAGGAAATTGTCATGGAAACTCAAATATTGTTTAGGTTGGTTTTGTTTGGTCAGTTCTCCGTCTTGTGCAACACTGTAAGGTCAATTAAGAAATGGGCTACCTCGACCCTGCTTGTCGGAGCCAACCCGAGCTGAGAGGGATGAATCACAGCAGAAAAGAGAGATCGTATGCAGAGAGGGATCGAACTCGGGTCTTCCGCATGATAGACGAAGAGCCTAACCATTAAACCACAGAAACAGGTTCAAATACTGTGGATCTGTCTAGAATAGAGGAAAAGCTTAAGACAACATAGTGTGTTAGATCATAATAAGAAAACAAAGGCTATGATAGAGACTTTCTGACGTTGTTAGTTTTGATTTTATGCCTCTTGCAATAGTGTGAGGTGGAAAGGGTACTCAAATTTGCAGTCCTTCGGATTTCCCCAAATTGCTTAAATTGCATTCAAAGATGTAAAATAGGCATTGGAGCTGCAGTAAATAAAAATACTATTCGAGTCAGACGCTTTTCAATGCGTACAACAGTCATCAAATAACAAAACATTTTTTTCCATCCTCCAAGTGTCCTGTTCATAGCCTCACAACCATGATTGCATTAATCAGAATAGCAAATGAGTAGCCTTTTTGTAAGCTTAAATGCTTCGATTCTCCTCTGCGGTTGCTTAAAGATTTTCTAGAAATTCTAACACGCTTTATTATCTGGTATTTTCTACTGAAATGACTTTTTTCTGTTTTAGTAAACACAGGTACCTAGAGAGAAATGGGGGGATAATAACTTGCATTTCATGCACATTAATTGCGCAATCAGCAAATGGAATTGGTGTCTTAGAAATCCTAAGATGCTGTATCTGATGATTAAGCTAAAACAGCCAAACATGCTGGCGCCTCTATAAACAACTAACTTTTTTAGTATCTGATGATTTCCAACACAATAACACAATTAGTTTTAGTAAATACAGGTGCCGAAACAGCTATCGGTCATAATGACTTGCACTTCATGTACATTCATAGCGCAATCATCAAATGTCATTCCATGAAAGTGGTGTTTGCCAAGTTGGGAATTAACGCTAAGCCAATATCGGGAAGCCAATTCTGTAGATGGATATCCCAAATGCATCATTCCCATGTCCGTCTCTGTAATGAGCTGTCTGAGATGACTGTCAACCTGAAATCACAGGCTGGACAGAGTCTTTTTTTCATGTATGCATCGTAAAATCTATTCTGAAGCAACCGGGACATTCCTCCCCACCTCCGCAACCAACCCCCCACCTCCCCCTTCATTTTCCACTCTCTATCAACCTTACCTTCACCCCATCCCAGAGCTTTTTGCATTTTCCCTTTTCCACCCACCGTTAATGTGTATCTCCTGTCTATGCATAATATATCATCTAGGGAATTCCACATCGCACACAGCTATAGCTATTATGCAATCAATTTCCTTTCTGTCTATCTATCTATCCGTCTATCCATCTATCCATCTGTCTTTGATCGATCAATCGATCTATTTATTTATCTATCGATCTATCTACCCATGCATCTATACATCTATCTATCTGTTTGTCTGTCCATCTGCTTGCTATCGGTCCATCGATTGATCTACCTGTCAAGGGGCATAAGTGGCTGAGTTGTAAAGCTCTTCAGAACATGGAGTTTCCTGTTTCGATTCTCAGGCGATTCACAGGGTTATTCCCGGATCTGTATGACATCGAAGCTTATCTCTTCGGAGATAGGCATAGAAAATCTGAGGTCTCACCTCAGAAATTGCTATGATGCAAGAAGCGCTATACCAAAACCATGAGACCACCCAATGTAACACCCCAAAATCCCTATTGTTTACCATTTACAAATCAATTACAGAACCTTTCTAATGTTTTTTTTAGTTCTCTACCCACACATAACCCACCATTCCGAAAGCGAGCCTTCAGCAACTTTAAGCTGAAGAAAAAATAGATTTTTGTGTGATTAATTTTACCTATTGAATAACTATGACCAATGAAAGCCATCATTTTCCATAATTTCTTGTAAGCTTCATGTATTACCTTGCAATCTCTATCCGCATGCAACTCAAAGCTAGTGAAATGGAATACAAACGAATAGAGATCTGTGATGACCATGTAATCACACGTGACATAGATCTTGCCGGAGAATTACACTATATCTTCTACAACAAAAATTACGCCAATTTGTCTTACACAGTGTTGTTTACTGCTTTGCTCTGCAGAAAATCTTCTTCTCATGGACTGGCTTATAAGCTTTTAGATCCACAAAAAAAACGCATTTCCATGTTATGCAACGTCCCTTCAATACCTTATAGGGAACACTGTATCCTACCACTACTACCGTTATTTGTACGAGGAGAAAGTTAGGATAATATTAGCTTGTTAACTCAGAAAAGGGATTTCCTCGTATGAAAGAAATGAGACTCAACTAAGCACGTGGGCATGCCTGCTTCTCTGTCTGAATCCAATGTTAAAGCCGTCTTGAGGTCGTTGTGGAAATTTCATTCAGTTTAAAACTGTAGGAGACGTCCATAGCCAAGTCATATACTAGGGAAGGGAAGCAAACTGTCGTATCTCGAAATGCGATAACATTGCATTACAATAGGTATGAAAAAACAGCACTAAGGGCATTTGCTTGGATCCATGTTTCAGATTGAAAGTCCTGAAGGCAAGAAAAATGAATGCATTACTGACAAACGGACAATATCGTTCGCTGTCTATAGCCGGGCACCCTTTCACACCTGTGTGAAGTGAGAAAAATTCGTGAGACACAACGTCAAGTCCAAGCTGGAATTCGAACCCGCAACCGTCCAGTGACGAGTCCGGCAGCCTAGACACTAGACTACCGACGCCACAAAGTTATCAGCACATGAAACACCATCGTATCTTCGACGTGCCGTTGTTTTTAAATCAGTGTTTTTACCTCCCTTGAAATGTGGAGCGTTTCCAGATACGATACTTTGAAACTCTACTCTTACACCACTTATTTAACATGCCTTGGTTGCTTACCATTTTTTCCACACCGGTACAAAAATCGTGTAACGATCTATGCAGCTTATCGAATATTTCTGTGACACCACAATTGATAAGATTTGACGTCATCGGGCTGGTGCATTAAGTATTTGCCTACATCAGAATGATTGGCTCAATTTGCCGTCACCGGTGCGAGGAAATAGACTGGGAATTACGTGATCAATAAGAGATGGAGAAAGCAGAGAGCAAATTCTGTGTTAACTTGTCTTGTCTATGGGTGGAAGTAATGTGGAGAGCCTTCTTTATTGGGAAAACGAGAGGGAATTTAGAATCACAACGTCCCCGAACTTGGTGCAAAATAATGAGCATTTCAAAAACGAAGCCGGAGAGAATTTATCGTGAAAATAGATTATATGTCTGTCATACATTCAAGGTGCTAAACAAAAGACACAATTTGATTGGACGATTTTTTATGAAATCGACATTTGTCAAAATTTTATAAAAAAAAAAAAATTTTAAATTTCGAGTTGCAAGATAAAATATCCCAAGTTCGATGTTTTGTGGAATTTTATTTTATTTTCGTGGCATAGTCACGTCCCATGCATTGGGGTTTTATTTATTTTTTTGGCATACCTTCCACTAAATCTCGGGCTTCGTTACTCTTTGTACTATCTCTACATTTTTACGAGGTGAAACTATGACTTCTTCTTGCCAACTGAAAGGTAAAGTGGCCTCCATTTCCTTCTCCAAACCTTGGAGTTAGCGCACGACAGCACTAAAGTCACGAAACGCATGAGAGCGTTTGATAATGACCGCCACTAACCTTGTAATGTAAACACAGGGCATGCGACAAATTACCTACTAAATAGAGCTAAGCGGTGTGGAACATGAATTTACACGCAGTCGCCCTTTCCTGATTATTATGTCTCTACGACATCAAAATCGAGCGACTAAGGCTGGCATTTATGTCCTTTTAGTTCTTTGATTACTCGATGAAGTGTTAAACTCTGAACATTGTGCTTTTGTATCGTTTTTGTATTTTCCATCGAGTCCACTTATTTTCTTATCACAAATAGCCGGGGCATTTATTGTCACGTATAGAGACACAACAAATTGATTTTGATTTAGCGCCTGGTCTTAGTAATGATTACCAATTATATCGGAGCTTTCATATTTTGGGAAAGCTTTAATTCTCATGTAGGCCTACTTTAAAGAATACCTGCAAATCAATGTTCATTTTTATTCTCTTTTGTGTGCCTTGTCACGTCCACTCTGCTTTCATGGCCCAGGATGGCCATTTCCTTTCTATGGGCCTGGGGGATCATCATTTTCCTTAAATACCGGGAACAATAAAGCCATAATGCAATTATTGCATATGACCTGGCTTTGCCGTTAATAGGACAATGATGATTATTGCATCATGTCATGAGTGAGAAAGATGTTCTTTTGATATGCCCTTGATGCTAGAGGCGGACACGGACAATAGCGAATGCCTTTCCAAATGAGATTATTAATAATGATAACTATTTATTGCATTTTTGTGACGCATATCATTTATCCAAAACCAGGCTTTACGCGGGGAACAATCTTATTTAATCCTGGCCGATCAAACTCAATTAGAAACAAATTCTCAAGTCCCTTTGAAGCTTATGCATTTCCTATTAGCTTACTGTCTATTGTCCAAGTAATCATTCGCACGTTGGTAAAGTGAGGAAAATTGAATTTAAGTGCAGTCATCGAGGACACAAAATGGAGCCTGAGCTGGGGTTTGTTCCGCAACCTTACGATCAAATGCCATCACTCTTTTAAAATAATTGAATGAACGCATTAGTCTTCTGAAATGATTGGACAAACGAATTTAAATTACCGGTATTAATTCTTCTTAAACTAATCACCAGTCATATTTATCATTCTTCTAAAGTGATTGAATAAACGCATTATTCTTCTACAATTAATCAAGAGTCATATTATTATTCTAAAGTGATTGAATTAACGCTTTTTTCTTCTACAATTAATCAATAGTCATATTTATCATTCTTCTAAAGCGATGGATAAACGCATTCATCTTGTAAAATGCTTAAATCAACGAATAATGTCTTCGGTTTTCGGCCACCCTACGTCGAGCAGAAGCCCCCAGCGGTAACCTTATGCCAGGGTTGTTTAGATTTTTGCAGACGCCAACGCCCAGTTCCAAATCATCGCAACGCCTGCTCGCCTGCTCCTACACAACGCAAACCACCAATGACTCATAAAGCTATCTCAACAAAGGCTATAAATACATACACCGTGACACCTGACAGCAGCTTTTTATTGGCAGGACAAAAAAGAACAAAGCATCGTACATCAGATTTTCTTTTCTCCTTTGAACACCCTTGTGGGTTTGTGTATGTATGCGTGAGAGTGAATGAGCGTAGGAACAGATGCAGAAAGAAAGGGGGAAATGAGTAAGTCTATGTGCATTGTATGCATAGACAACGTTATATCGTGGGGAATGTTATGCTGGCCTGTACCAGAGAACCTATATTTCGAGAGGAGAAACGAGGCCTGTTAACGCAAATCGGAGTTATGCAATTGAAGCGCGGATAAAGAAAAAAAAAGAAAATGTGGCAAGTATTACCGAGTCCATTAGTAGTAAAGAATGCACGTGGCAAGTGAGAATGGTGCTCCGCGCTTGATTGTAATCCGCAGTAACGTTCGCTATGCACTGTTCTCACGGACCGTTTTTCCTCTCAAAATATAGGATCTCTGTTGTACTTTTCCCAAAATTTCGTTATGCGAAAATGGGTCATAAACTCAAAGATTTGGAGATGGTGCAACTGCAAGACAACACGGACCTCACGATATGTGCGTGAGAGTTTGTGCATCTGTGCATGTATCAGTGTTTGAGTGTCTGTGTGTGAGTGTCTGTGTGTGAGTGTATGTGTGTGAATGTGTGCGCGTGTGGGTATTTCCGAATGTATGCCTATGTGTATGTCGCTGCGCCCTACCCGTCGCCCATGCGCGTAAAAAAATACATGTTTACGAAATCGACAAGTTCAAAGCCCTTCTGGGCATCTCCGCTCGAATCTTGCAGACAGGAATTACCTGATTGAAATCTGCATTCAAACAAATGTATTAATTTTTAAAATATTGTTGGGTTCAGATCATTAGATTGAATACAACTATCTTCCTAGAAGTGGACATTTTAAAAAATGTATCTTTGAATACACTAAGATCGAAGTCGAGTATACACTACATGAAGCCTTATTGCTCGGTTTGTTTGATTGCGGCTTTACGGCACAATCGACACTGCAGTATTCATTAAATTCGCACGATGGAAAGGCACAGAAGGAAGAAGACGGAGCAGACCACATCAGAACGCCTGCCACTCCCCCCCTCCCCCCCCCCCCCCTTAAAGACCAGCGCCCCTACCACCCCTACCACCAAAAAGACAAAACAACAGTACCCGGGTGGTAAAAAAAAACAACCAGCCTTTTGTGTGAAAAGGAAAATTATTTTCTCTCCTCGGGCAAATCTTGGAGGATGATAAAATGTAACCAGCTCTCTGATATAACCCAGGATTGGTCCTTTAGTAGCGTGCCGTTCAACCCTGTGCAACTGTTTGTTCGAAGAAAAAAAAAAGAAGTCGCTCGTGAGAAATTGTGTGGTTGGGGGCGAGGAATTTTCAGTTGCTCTTTTGTTTTGTTTTGTGTTGGGTTTGGGTGTTTTCCCACTTTTGAGTTTTTTCCCACTTTGGGTGTTTTTTTTAGGGCGGGGCGTATTTTTTAGGTTGAGGGAGGGTGCGGGAGGGGGAGATGGGAAGTGGCCAGATTTGTTGCCCCCTTCGGGCAGCGGCGAGATCTGATTGCAAGGCGACACAGATGTCTGACAAGCACAGGCCGCTCTAGTCGGGGCTATTTTGGCGGGTCTTTTGTTTGTTGAGCGATGGTTTTGTTTTCCAACGCCCACTGATAACATACACACACGGCCGTGCACGCAGGGGTGAAATGCTGATGTGGTGGTGGTGGAGACTGAAATAGAATAGAAATGACTCACGCGCTCCGGCTCCACAGTGTCATAGAATTGACAGATATGATGTTACAGCTTCAACCAATAATTTTTAAATACTTTATTCAAAATGATAGCTTAGTGAAGTGCATTCGATAAGACTTTGCCCGTGCCTAAATGGAAGGTCATTATTTGATATCTTCCTTTATTTTCTCACCCTGTCTTTTGTCTTTCGTCAGTACAAACGTGAGTAATCTGTCCGGCAATAGGATTTAGGGAATGTGACCAGACGAACGCTTGGACATGATTCGTCACTTTATGTGCTCGTAATATACAAAGAATTTGTGCAACAATATCGAATGGTTCATGGACCCTGTTTTCTTCAGAAGATTGCATATTACTACTAGAAATTCCCATTGTAGTTTTAGGAGTCGAAATTACTTTTGAAAAAATAGGAGTGAACATTTGAGACCAAGGTTGACATGTACCTGGGACTATGGTTGTAATCACCACGGAAGTTAAAGTTCTTCGAAACACGAATTTTCATTTCTTGGAAAGCCTCACTTCCCCATGGCATCGTCGTAGAAGTAGGCTTAATGGTTTTTAAAGTCCAGATATTGTGTACTTGAACCTTAGGCCATTGCTAATGGCACGAAAGTGAGCGTTGGCCATTGCAATTCGAAACAAAAGTAGTAAGGATTTAATATCAGACATGGTCAGTGTCTAATCACCTCATGTAAATGTTGCAGACAGGATGTGCTGCAACCTTTGACCTTCAAATTTTCCTCTTTATCGACATCAAATGAAAATATTTCTTAAAGAAAAAAAAAGTTCAAAAGTAGTTTGTGACAGTGAATGAAGAGATAGAAATATATTTGTACTTACTGCCCCGATATTGTCGCTGGAAATGGTTGCTGGTGTGAGGTGACTTGATGTAACGCTTAATTCCCAATTTTGGTTGCGAAACAGTTGATCATTCTCGTTCTTTCTGTCCACATCTGAAAAGTAATGAATAAAACGAATGGTTAGAATAGCTTTTATCCATTCAATCGTAAAGTACTCTGGTAAATGAGTTAGACTTTATTGCTATAAAAAGCGCGATGAAAAGAAACACAGGCTGTGCATAAATAAAAATGCAAGGCTAGACTATTTTTGTAGACGATAATCCGTTATCGTGGCAGATGTTATCTCTGGTAATGTGTGGGTGTGTTAATGTTTTCTAACAAAGACTGTACAGGTGCGGAGGCCATTGAAGAGTAACAGAGGAGAGAGGACGAATTATCGCATCTAATCCTGGGGACCTTTAAGCTGGCAGCCATTCTTCGTTTTAACACCAGTGCTTGGTTTGGTTTGGTTTGGTTTTGGCTTAATGTCCCTTGCAACACTGTAAGGTCATTTAAGAGACGGGCTACTTCGACCCTGCCTGTCAGGGCCAACCCGGGTCTAGAGGGACTTTGTCCCAGCAGTAAAACAGAGAAAATACTCGACCAAACAAACTGCCCCAGGCGGGCCTCGAACTCACTTCCTCTGCGTGATAGACGAAGCGCCTAACCATTACGCCATAGATCCGGTGCGCTTGGATGTACTAAGCAACTGAGTGCAGACTAAAACTCTGGGAAAAGCGCCGCTCCACAGTGGTCGTACTCACCAAGTGGTGGACTGACGACGAGAATAGAGAACCGAACCTAAATGGTTGTGTTTATACTGACATGGAGTTGAGCATTCAATTTAGCAAAGTGCAGATCTGCGCTTGTCTGGTGCACCCGCCCTCTCCGGCGCACCCGAGCCACGTCTCATGAGATATCGCTGGCCATTTGTCGATTAATCGAGCATTCATCTTGTTCGACGAAATTTATTAAAAATTGTCTGAGGCCAAATTTCAAAGACACACACTTATGTCTACCAATAAAAAGAAATTGTGAATGCTTTCTTTTTTAATGAGCTGCGGTTCTGTAGAATAAGAACGACCTCAAAGGATAATAATTTACAATCTACTGCTCGAATAATATACCAAACCGTTAATCGATTTTTCTTTTCTTAGTCGCAAATACTATCTACGGGTGGTTCTTGTGGGGTTTTTACAAGGTGAAGACGGTGGCTCGCGGTGTCATTTTCGACAACTGATACCCAGCGTCGACTTTAAGTTCCTTGTTTTGATAGGGTTTTTTTACAAGGGAATGAAATCAAGGTGACTCGAAATGCAAAGACAGGGGATCACGGGTAGATTACTTTGTGTTGTTGTTATCACGTTTTGTCGCCACCTCAACAGACAAATTCACATACATACACACACAAACAAACACACTCACACACACACACACACACACACACACACACACACACAAACAAACACATCTTTATACTTATAACGTTACTCATATTTTCACCTGACACAAATGCAGAGATCCAAAACATTCACATGTATCCACAAATACAGGAAGACAAGTATTCAATATAATTATGAAGACCTGAAACACTGAAAGACAAGCTAACATGCATAATATATACACTAACAACATACTCACAAAAGTATATAGATATACACACACACAGGCACACACATACACACACATACATACATGCGCACATATATACAGAGAGAGAGAGAGAGAAGAGAGAGAAGAGAGAGAGAAAAGAGAGAGGAGAGGAGAAGAAAGAGGAGACAAAACAGAGAGAATGAGAAGAGAGGAAAATGTGAAAGAGAAAAGTGAGGGGAAACTGCTATAGAAAGAAGAGAAAGAGTAAGGGAGAGAAAATTTCAGATAGAGAATCCAGAGAAAGAGAGAAAAGTTAGACAGACAGAAACGAGAGAGAGGAGAGAAAAAGAGAGTGAGCGTGAAAGAATGAGAGACAGAAAGGGTAGAGAAGAGAGAAAGATTTCCCAGACAGACTGTACTTTGAGCAATTCTTAAAGGCCCGTGTATGATGAAAAACATCACAAATTGGCATGATGGCTACGTGTTCGAGTGCGCGAAGACACGACGTATTAGTGCCACCTTATCGAACGACGAAATCGCACCGACGTCTTCACTTTATCCTGGGAGTGATCTTACCGTCTTACCCAATTCGGAGAGGGGTAAATCCGAGGCAGGATATTTAGTATTTACTTCCTTTTAAAACAAGATGTCATATTATACTACCGCGCTTGTTTTCAATTTCGTTGTAGACAACATTTCTCATTTCCTTTGAGACTGAAGAAATCATAGCTCAAAACGGAAGCAAAATATTGTACCTTTGCCCTTTTGCACCAGTAACTGTGCTTACACGAAATTGCGCCTGGCGAAACAAAACGAGTGCAGAAATGCTGCAATAAAAAGAGGAGTCCGGACACAGACTAGCTGACAACATCGTGTGCTCGCGGGGAGTGTTACAGCACTGAAAAACGTAATGTACCGCATTTACTCCGGGGTTGAATGTATAATTTCGACAAGCTGCGGTTAAAACAGCCAAAGATGCTGGCGTGTCTATAAAAACAACTAATTTTTATTTATTTTATTTTTTTATTTTTTTTTAGGGGGTTTATGTACGTTCATCAGGAGTAGAGCTTCATGCATACGGCCACCGGATTTATAGTTCTCGTTACCGCTCTTATTTTCCTTGGATTCTGACTCTTCTTCGTACTCTCTCACCTCCTTGTCAATATGGTTGTCTTCGAGCGCCATAGGTTAGTTTCATCTCTGAACATAAAAGTTCTCTGTCCAAACTGAAGACTGAGAAACGCAACGCTGCGCATGGGAAAGCTCGAATTTCAAAGTTTAGATCATATTTATTTTTCTATCCTTGTTTCCTTCCTTTTTTCTTGCCCCGCTTATGAAGGTTTTGTTTCCTTAATTCGGTCACACGAAATGACCGACCTTTCTTGTCTGCAGGGAAATTGGAAACCATACGTCGTGTTGAATAAGAGGTCGAAAAGGATAAGCGTTTTTGTTCTCGATATCGTGTATGATTTTTTTAGGCACTGCATAGAAGTGTCAAAAGAGGATGAAAGAGAGAAAGAAAGAGTGTGTGTGTGTGGGGGGGGGGGGGAGGATTTTGAGCTGTAACACGATAGGGTCGTGTTTTAGGACGGGGGTCGAAACAATTGAAACTAAAAGTAAAATGTTTAAAGATTCCGTTTTAAGAGACAGGCACTTTACTGCGTGCCCCCAGACGCCCTTATGAGAGAAGAGGAGGATAGGGAGAGTAATAGAGAGAGAGCGAGAGAAAGAGAGAGAGAGAAGAGATAAGCATGAAGTATGAATCAAACAGCCAAAGAAGCTGTCACCTCTATAAATAGATAACTTCCTCTGTGTGTCGTGTCACATGGAATAATTACAAACAGTAATAAAAGTTACAAAACGCAACCAGAAAGCAATTGTATACATGATTCATGTTTTAGTTGTATATGGTAGACGTTCAATGGTATGAACAAATTTTCTGTATGAATCATGTATAAAATTGCTTTCTAGCTGAGTTTTGTAACTTCTACTACTGTTTATATTTCCACACGTGTTACAAAGTTTGTCGAATCCTTTGGGATCTCAGATTGTAGTATCGCTGTTGGAGAGCCACTTTCATCTTCGTCTGTTTACATGGAATGATTAACCTGTTCCCAGCAAAGCATTGGACATTAACAAAATTGCTCAGTGCGCCATTGAGCAATCTCTCCAATCAGGGATTCATAAGATTGAAAAAAGAATGAGAACTCCCCAAAGACACATGAAGTCCCACTGCAGGAAGTAAAATCCCTGCATATACATGTCGCAGCTCATCTGTCGTAACTTCATTTTCCAACTTCACGGGAGAGGGAAAATATTAGTTTCTATTTTCTACTAAAAATTAATTAATATTCGATGGTTTCGAATTTGACCACTGTTTTCAGCGAATCGCTGAAGTCTGATATTTTACTTGTCAGTGCCGTGGAATATGCAAAAAAAAGTTATATTTGCCAAAAAATTAGTTGTTATAGTTAAGCCGTTACCCCGCCTAAACTTCGAAAAAAAATGCTTCGAACAGATGGATGGGTACCCACGATTCTAAGGCATTTTTTCTAATGAAAACCACAAAAAATAACCTCGATAGCTTTTCGGAAATTTGATATTCATAACACAAGACTTATTAAACTCTAGCTAAAGAAATAGCCCCAATCCGTTTTCTCTCGCTCCCCTCCACCACTTCTCGCCTAGCGCCCTGAGTCAGTGCCTCATCCTCCATCGCCCCACGACTTTTTTGACCGCATCCTTCACAAGCCATAAACAGTCAGGCATCAGATATTACCTCCCTTCTACGTGACTTTCATTATTGTGTCATTATCTTGGGGCGCCAAAATCAAAGAGGCTTGGTTGATAGATTGCTGATGATGAATTCCCTAGGGCAGTAAATTAAATTATTGATATTGCCACCGTACGACCTCAATAGTTTTCTCCTTCCGCTATATCAGGCTAACGACCATAAATTGATTTTTTTTTCATCGCGCTTCTGTAGAGATCTCTTCCAACAAAACTTTTACGCCCGATGTGACACATTGAAAGTTGTTTCTGCAGGGCATCATGCCCTGTCGGTTTGAAGACATTGAGGTACTACAGTTAGATACATCATCTTTTCTAGAGAACATAAGAAACAAGCTTTTCAATATTCTTGTCGTGAAAGTGAAAGAAATCATGCGTTCAGCGCCATAAATTTAGCGAGAGAAAATGTGACTTCACCTCACTAACTTAAATGGAAAATGTCCCACATTTGTCTCACAAAATTATTTAGATGTCACAAGACAGCACTGACGATGTGGGTAGACGGACGACATGAGAGTAGAGGTCAAAACCACAAGCTGTTATGATCTTATGTTGATGAGTCATTTTTCTTCGCTTTAACGAATTTGACTTTGTTTGAGATTGCTGATGTATGTTGTTTGTTCTGAAGCACATTATAGCTTCATGGTTTAGACTGCTATTTCATGTTTGCTATATTGACTGTTGCTTGCTCATTCGTCTGATGGATTATGAAAAATAGTATCATTGCTTTTGCTACAGGTGGAAAGAAATGAAGTGAAGGTCTTTGAATAAGTAAAGATTACCATCCAATTACTACCAGAAATTCATAAAGGTGAAATAGATCTATTCAATTTCAGACAAAATGCTACCTGTCCTTATGAGATCCAGCAAACTTTCACTGTGACTAACAGCAATAGAACTTCCAACATGACATATTTAGGCTCCTAGGCTATCAAACGGAGAGTGGGAGTTCTATCCCCACTTTGGAGGAGCATGTACTACTCTCTGCTAGGACAAGGTGACCCTCTTAGCCCAAGTTATCCCTAAAAACAGCCCGGTTCGAAGTATCTTTCCTCTAAAATTACAAAAAGAGGTGCCAGATAAAAAGCCAAACCAATGACGAAGTTGATGGGAATGAGCTGACGATCGGCGCATCCGGCAAAACATCCAAACGGCAAGTAACGAGTGAGCAGCATACAAACAAGGTTTAATAGATACAAGAAACGATCCAAGTTCATTAATTTGTATACTAAATCTCAATAACGTTTATGAGCAAACCCCCGTTTAAGCGGGATAATCCGATGTTTCAAAACTGGTCAGTTTAAACTTCTTTCATGAATTTAAGCTCGAGTTGAATTTGTGCTGGCTCTTTCTAATGCGCATTTAGCTGAAATTTCCATCTTAGCAAATTACCTCGTTTGCTTTATTATATCATCCTGCCCGGCTAGCCAAAGTGACATGCAAACCTTCAGAGCTTGCGAGGCGGATTCAGCGATTATAATATCATTTAGAACACAATAGATCTTTTATAGGAATTGCTTGTCCTTTAACACAAAAATAGATTATCTTCTTTGAATGGCTGCTTTGATCTAAACTATGGGAATGCGTGGCACAGGGGGGAGGGGGGAGAGGCCTTGTAGAGAATGAGAGAGATAGAACAGAGGAAAGAAAAAGATGAGGGGGGGGGGTGGAGAAAGCGGGGATGAGAGAGAGGGAGAAGGGTGAATGAGAGTGGGAAGATGGGAAAAGGACGATAAAAGAGGAGGGGGGAGAGGATGAGAGAGAGGGAGAGGAGAGAGGATGAAAGAGATAGAGAATGAGAGAAAAGTTTTTTTTAAAAGGGTAAGAATGAGAAAGAAAGAAAGGGATGAGAGAGAAAGGGACAGAGAGAGAAAGAGAGAGAAAGAAGGAGAGAAATATATAGAGTGTAAAGAAAGAGAAAGAAAGAGATAGACGAAAACCATCAAGGACGACATTTTCTCCATTTGTCGATTAATGTTTTAGCCCCCGTGAGAGAGATTGATTGAGACTGAATTAGCTCGATGCACGTTATTTAGTCGTAATGCGTGTCAGATTGGTGATAAAATTGATGTCGCCAAAACATCAGGGGCACCCGTGGGAAGGAAACTAACCTCTTAAAACACAATGTGTTTGTATAATTTAAAAGTGAAAAGCTTAGCCAAGATTAGTAGCAACAACAAGCATCGGAAATTACTTGTTGAGATAGGAAAATGTTTTCCGCGGACAAAAGAAAGCATCAACTGATAAACCTTAATGTTTTAAAATAGTTGATGATTCAATATCGTGTTTGACTGTCATTTTCCAAATTAGCCAAAACTCCTGTTACCAAATCAAATTTTAATTAGCTTGGAACAAGAGGGAGTTTTGCCCATAAACCTTTCTAATATCCCTTTTATAAGGTCTATTCAATAACTATGCTATGCGCCCACTACCAGAGGGGAGCGTCTGTGGCGAGCGGTAAAACGTTCACCTGCAAGTGAGGAGGTCTCGGGTTTGATTCCTGGGAGGTTCACCGGGATTTTTTTGTAGTTTTCACGGCCCGGAATCTCGCTTAATTGGAGGCGGACGTGAAATTTGGAGGTGCGGGCTATTAAATGGTCTTACATTGTTGTAAGCTGAGTAAAACCTAAACCAATCAACCCCTACTCACATCCCAGCTCTCGACAACCACCAAAGTTGTGAGTTGGAGAACATTCTATGTGGCTTCTTTCTCTCTTGAGACCTTCAGTGCCTGTGCCTGTCTTCACATACGTCTCAATTCGGACCTATTTTTGTTTTTCTGGGTATTCTTATTCTCTGTTTCTTCGCTTTGCCTATCCCTATCCCCATCTCTGTTACTCTTTCTCTCTCTCTCTCTCTCTCTCTCTCTCACACACACACACACACACACACACACACACACACAGACAAACACATAGATACAATCTCTTCAGTGTCTCTAAGCATCCACTTATTCACCTATAAATGTATATCTATCTATCTATCTTTCTTTCTATCTATCAATCTGTCTTTCTAGTTATCTATCTACCTATCTGTTTATCTATCTTTCTATCTATCCACCTGTCTGTCTGTCTATCTTTCTGTCTGTTTGCCAACTTACTCATTGTTATCTATCTAGCCAGCTATTTTTCCCTCCCTCTCTCCCTCTCTTCTCTCTCTTTCCATCTATACCCCCCAACCTCTCAAACGCCCACCCACAAATTCTTCTGCCTTTTTATCAGCCGCCCGATCACAAATCAGTTAGTATACGAACCTATCTATTATTATAACCCCCATACCATATCTGCCATCGATCCTCTCCCAGTAGCACCAACCTTGTCATTGTGTAGATAAGCCTAGGTTATTATTCCTATTCATGTCAAACAACCGCAAAATCAAACAATCTCCTGCGCTACACTCTCACCATTCTACTTATTTCCGTCCCCATTTTCACCAACTCACCATCACCCCATAAAAACACGCTCAGTTCAATATTTGCCGTACAATCTCCATTGCTCCGTGGCCATGAAAAAATTAAATACCTGTACGCCTATTTGGGATTTGTATTCCCAAGCATTTACACTTCTGTATCATTTTTTCGCGAACCTCGTAGCCTACTTATTCTTGTTTTCCATCCATTTTCCATCCTTACTCTACACCCCCCCCCCCCCCCCGGTGCCTACCTCTCTTTCTCTCCATTTTCTCTCTCTCTCTCTCTCTCTCTCTCTCTATCTCTCTCTCTCATCTATCTATATAATTAGCTATAGGCCTATATTATTCCTTTCTTGATCCCTCTCTTTCTCTCCTCCTTCTTCTCGCTCTTTCTCTTTCTATTTCCTTTTCTTCCCCACTCGTTTACTGCCTGTCTCTCTCTGTCTCTTTCGATCTTTATTATTTCTCTCTCTCTCTCTCTCTCGCGCGCGCGCTCTCTCTCTCTCTCTCTCTCTCTCTCCATCTATCTGTTTTTCTGATTTTTATCTGTATCCTTCCCTCTTTCTCTAACATTCATCTTTACCCCCCTCCCCCCCACCCGCAAACAGCCTTTTATTATCGGGTGTGTTTGGGTTTTATTCGGACATTAATTCGTGTTTCTTCTTTTCCCCGCTGTGGTAAACTTTGTTAATTAATTTACTCAAATTACTGCACCAGAGCAACATCAAAATGATGTGATATACATGATCCAGTCCCTGCTATTCGCTGCGACCATTATGCCAAGTGTTTGGTCGATACGGACAGTATAAATAAATGACTGCATTGCACTTGGCAGTCATCCGGTCCGCGAAGGTCTTGGGCCTGCTCTGCACTCCTGCAGTATTAAAGGGGCAATTTTAAGGCTCTCCACTCCCGGAGTGCAGAAGGGTGAGTAACCCATAAACGTCCCCGGCCGGCAACAACAAACAACAACATTAATGTTGCTTCGTGCCACAAATCCTAGATTTAAGACCAATTAGAGATGTGATTTCCTCCACTAATGCGCTGCTTACAACAACAAAATCCCTTTTGTGATTACGTGAGAAGTACAAGTCAGCATACCTTGCGTGTGCCCTCTTTACTAGATCTTTATTTGTCGTGTTTGGCTCTGTAGAGGATTTTAACTTGTAATGTCGATTTTTTTTATCTGTAATCTGTATAGTGTAGTGTTGGATCCAGCTAAACAAGCAAAGCCCAAGGGCAAACAGACTGTGTGTCTTTGTTTCGGGACTTAAACGAGCAACAGCCCAAACATCACCCTTATTGGGTAAACAAGGGATTAGATGCAAAAGCCGATATATACGCCATTGTGTGGTTGTTGATTATTGTTTTGATCATATCAGTAGCTTGTACTTTTGGGATAACTGAAGAAGGGCTGTTTAGTGAAATGACCGCTGTCGTCAATATTTCTATTTCAGTTCATACAGTGCTTTGATCTTTGAACTTCTTTTTCTAATATCGTGGAAAACTAGGAAAATTTTCTCTTTTTTCATTCAAACTCTTCTTTTAAATTTATGGCAATCGGTGTCAGTGGCGTAATGCCTACGTTCTCAGAAAATCACGCAGAAGACGGGAGTTTGATCTCTACGTTAGACAAGGATCTCTGAGTCTCTACTGACACCTTAAAATGTCCTCCTCGTGGCAGGGGTCAAAGTAGCCCGCCTCTTAATTGAGCTTACAGGGTGTTAAGTGGTGTAAAACCATCTTATCAAATGAACAAAAAAATTTATCTACGCAATTACTTTTCGTATCTGACCAAATTGTTCTGTCGCTCTTTCGCTTGGGATCCTCTGAGTGACACCAAGGGGCTAAAATAGCAAAAGAAGTTGGCACCTCTATAAATGAATAACTTTTAACTAGATCTAACTCCAAAGCCTCTGGAAAGATACAGTCTATAGTCTAGATCCAAAGAGTAAGTCTTAGTCCTCTTTTCGGGGAACTGGTCAATGAAAACCCTCTAGTTTCCCTGACTACCAGAATAGGCCCTCACCACTACAGAAGGGCCGATAACTCCTCCGGATCACGTGTTTATCTCCCCTCCTTTAGTGGGGTTGAAGACCCCGTGAGCCACCAAAATACCAATGGCCTATCTCACAGTTTCTCTCCTCTCAGTTATGAAAGAAGTATAGATCACGCCTTTCCGGTACCCGAAGTCCTTGACGTTTTCAGTGTCAAAAGATGAAGGTGTCAGACACTAAGCAAATACTAATTTTTGCTTGCACAGAACACACTGAGACGGTCGATGGCGCAGAACTCGGATACATTAAAATGTGTTCCCGGTCTATTATGAGGCTATATTTACTTGATTGTCATAATAATTTATACATTGATTTCCTCGAACACCATAAACATTTCATGTTTTGCAGGGATCATGTAACCAAAAATGAAGAATAATGGTACAGTAGTTCCAGAAACAGCGGAGATAGGAGTGTGTGTGTGTGTGTGGGGGGGGG
>JAUKPP010046398.1:0-16881 GCA_032273245.1 Phyllaplysia taylori | reverse complement strand
AATTATGATAAAACTAACTTGTTTAAAGCAATTTGAGCTGTGTAACGACTTTTTTTACGTTACACAGGCCCTTTAAGCTGTACTTTAGTAATTTGTTTTTTGGGTCAAAGTATTTTATCCTTATTTAATATTCTGTGATTAGTCACTCTCTGTAGTCTTTGAGTTTAAATTAAATTTTTTGTGAATTATAGTGAATGTTTGCATACTTGAATTAATATAGATCTGAATACCATATATATTTTTTTTAGAAGACTTCCAAGAGATTGAATTGCCATAAAGTCACTTCATTGTGTCATTATGGTCCTCTACAATTCTGGCCCAAGCCTTTGGGCATCTTTTATGGAAAACATTGTGAAAGTTTGATAGATGAAGTAAAAGTGACCAATGGTTTGACTGGACATGCATGCTGTTCCAGAGATCAAGGGAAATTCAAAGAGGCAGGCAACTTGCTCCATGATGCTCTCATCATCCGAGAGAAAACCCTAGGCATGAGTCATCCTGCTGTGAGTGAACATGCTCAGATGTTTTGTTTGTAACTAGTTTGTTCTATGCATTGCTCAAAGGGTATGCCTGTGCTCCTGGGTAACTGCAGGGGGGATCACCTTAGCAATAAAGTGTACAAAATTTATACTATTTGGTCTCTTTCAGGAGTTGGATGGGCGTCGGGGCTTTATCATATGATCATCTATTTAAAGTACATCTTGGCGTCTTTTTTAAAATTTCTCTTATTTGATGATGAGATTGGTTCAGGGTAAAAGTATGCTGCTATTGATCCAATTCAAGCAGACGTACCCTTGAGCATATGTGATATGTGACCTAACAACCCCTTGATCTTCCAGCCCTGCTTTGTGACACGCAGAAGATGACATCTCCTACGGGTGCTATTTTGTCTTCTTGTCTTTTATTAGTCCTGAAACTCTTTTAACTCTTTATACTTGATTGACCACTGGCCACTCTCTCCCGCCTATCACACTGAAGGGACCAAGGCAAGTACAAGGACGCGGCCAATCTCCTGAACGATGCTCTGAGCATCCGCGAGAAGACGCTGGGCCCTGACCACCCTGCCGTGAGTTGCGCCTGCCTTGTATGGCCTGGCTGGCAGTCTGTTCCCCCCTCCCTCCTGCATGCCAGTTTTAAGTCTGGTGTTGCATGCTCTGTCGGAATATTGCCTCATCTGTTATGTGTGTGGATGTACTCTGTTGTGCGGGGAGTAGCAATTCTCTTTTTCTAGGCAAGTTGCGGAGGGTATCTCGTCAGGGCCATTAGTCGTGGACAAAGTAATTAAATGAATTTTGATGGAATGTTAATATGGAGCCAAAATTCATATTGTACAAGGTTGTTTGAAGCAGATCTTAGGGAACATCTCTACATGGTTTGCCTCTATTTTATTGCAAGGGCGGAACTGAATTGATTCATAGTTTGTGGTTAACATCAAGACAAATGTTTGAAAAATGGATTTCTAGAGAATGTTTAAATTCATTTACATAATTGAACTTTGTGAAGATTTACAGTATTCAGATTTTGGGGTTGTTGTAAAAAATGTGTAATTGAAGCTCAAAAAAAAGGAAAGACAATTAAAACTCTGCATTCTCAATCCGCTTTGTTATTTTTTTTTTCTTCTGGTTATTTTCTCATTTAGATTTATGTGTGGTTCTGATTGTTGTGGAATCATTTGATGGTTTTTTGTGACGTGATATTTGATGTGATTTTTTTACTATTTAAAAAACATTTCTAAAATATACTAAGTTCACATTAGGGATGATGCATTGCTAACAGAAAATATTATTTTCGGGGGGGAAATTGTTCAGTAACACATTTCAATATATATCTTAACATTTTGTCAATCTTGATATGAAGGAATTTTTCTTTAAAACATATATTCCTTTCTTGCATGTCAGGTTTTTCTTTTGCTAGAGGGAATTGCCTAAAAGCTCCACAATAGTGTTGTTTGTTAGCAGTTTTATGCTTTAAGGAGCCAACCAACCAACAATTTCACACACGGTTTGATAAGTGAATAAGTGGATGGGTTGTGGGAGGGGAAGGGGGGGGGGGGGTAGTTGTGAAATCTTAAGAATGTTTTTTCTTGTAATTGGGATGTGGTTGGAGTTAAATAGGTTTTTTATTATGATTTCTTTATCAATGTTTAATGTTGTGGTGCTGTTCACTCAAATGGGTTTATGAAAAGCTATGTTCTTTTGTTTTTTGGACCATTTTTTTTTCATGAACCAAATCGTTTGTAAAATGAGGTGTATGTGTTAGCATCCATGCTCTTGGGCTCATGCACATTCAGTCCTATCTGCCTTCTGCGGCACTTTGGTACATTACTTCTGAGCCATTTCATGCTCTCTCAATACATACTTTTGGAACATTTAAATGATATTGTTATATTTAGGCCCAAGACCATGGATAAGCTGCTAAATAGTAGATATGCCGTGGCTGGCTTTTGATATTTTATTCTACTAGTTTTGATCAAGTCATTGAATTATGATCAAGTTATGTCTTGATGAGACTTGATTAAACTGACTGTTGTATTGTATAAAAAGACAGCCATGATATATAATTTTATACCACAACAGACTGAATTTGATGAAACCAAACCCTTTTTGTTGCACCTAGCAGTAATGAATGGAAGAATATGAATGGAAAAAAGACCGACCGCATAATTTAGAAAGATGTAAATGCCGCTGTTCAGTGCTCGATATTGTAAAGGGGATTTTCCAAAAGGAGGAACGATTCCTTAGTAGTATTTAAGATGACGTGATCAACTTAATGACAACCAAATGCAACTTTGTGCGCACAGAGTTCTGTAAAGGAGCTCTCGCAGCTTGTTTTTTAAAAGACCTCCACCTTTGCGTAGAAATGTCATGTAGGAATGCCATATTCCACTATGACGATGACAATAATTATTTCATATGTTTTTGTTGGGTTTTTTTTACAACACTAATGCTTGTGGTATGAACATTATTTATTGACAGTTATATATGTGTTTTGTTAATTATTTGTTGCTTTTGAGATTTTGTATGTTCCTTTGCTTGATTTAAAGTTGAAAAGAAAGTGAATGATTCCAACCTTTTGACTCGTGTGTCCAACACCAACGCAATCACTTGTGTAGCAAAAAATTCTTCTTGTCCTCGCCTGTCGCATCTAGCAAACACTGACCACATGACAATCACCGTAATGTTGCTTCATATCGTTACTGACCGGCATGCTGTCTTTGACCTTTGAACAAATGTTTCTTGATCTGAAGAGTCTTGCAAATTTGACCCCCTTTTTCTTTTTATTCCTTTTATAATTACTTGGGTGTGCTGAAGCAAGGGAAGTAAAAGAAACTGTGAGCTCGCTGAGAGAGGCCATGCTTTTTAGCATGCTTTGCATGTTGTGGGCATGCTGTAGCGGGCATGCCAAAAGCCTTTAAGCAATTAATCGTATACATTATTTTTGTCTTTAAATTTGAAATAAAAGTTATTTGTATTTTAGTTCTAGAAAGGCACTCCATTAGATATCTACACCGTAGTAGGAGTAGGAAGAATGATGAAAATGGGTTATGTGCGACAATTTTTGTTTTCTGCTAGAGTAATGTGTGATTTAAAGTGCCTATGAAAGAAAGGGAAATTTAAATCTCAAAACACTCATCGCTTTACACAACTTTGTCAATATTTGTGAATTTTATTTGGTTGTTCCCTATGCTCAAGAGTCCATAAGTAAAAAAATTAGTTTGATTTTTTACACCATTTAATTAGCACCAAATCAATTCACTGAAATGGAAAAACCATGCCATTTACGTGTCTTCTAAGACATCCACGACTTATTATGATAAAAGCTTATCTAAGGACTTTGGACTTCAGCGCAAGGACGTCTGGATAAGTTTACATTGTGAGGATGAGTAACTTTGAACATACAAGTAGTTTTCCCAAGATAATGACATCACATCATTATATCAACGCAGTTCTTAAAACCCTTTTCCACCTCTAAGCTGAGTTCAATTTTGAACACCTTTGTTCAATATTTCATAGGCACTTTTAAATGAAATCTTTTTACCCTTGTTGGGCAGGGCTTTCTTTTTCCTCACCCCCAGCATTATTTTTAGAACCTGTTTAGAGATGAAAACAAATAGAGTCAGGAAAACCTTGGCACTGTTAGCTCTGTGGTTACTGCTGAGGTTCTAATGATTTCACAACTGTCAGATATTGTCGTGTGTATTTCATCAAGATTATTCATTATTCCTTGATTTCTTTTGTCTTTTTGTAGCTCTGTATCCATTCTTGTTTGCTCTTCCACACTCAACTGAATGTTCCATATTTTCTTTTGTAAATGTTAGAAATAGTTTTCCACAGGTTCCGTTTTCTTGATGTATTTCCCATTGATAACTGAATTAGTTTTTTTTTTTTTTTTTTTAGAGATCCAAGATCTTTTGTTTGAAGATTTTCTGACAAAGTGATGACAGATTTAAAGCATTGAAATCATGCATTACATGTGTCTGGAAGTAATGAGAATCTTATTTTTGTGCTGTCATAAAGTAAGAAAATAGTTGTAATGTTATACAAGTATCGATGAGAATGGATGATATGCACATTACAAAGACAGCACAAAGTCATTGCTTTGGTGAGAATTCATTAAAATCCTAAGTCATTTGCTTTCATTGTGTCCATGTTATAATAAAAAAAATTACCACAAAACCGGACTCTGGAACAAATGATTAAGTTAAGGAACAAATTGAACAAATTATCTTTGTATGTATTTACCTTGCAATGTTTAACTAGTATTTGGATTACGTCATTTATCTTGGTAACTGATCTCCTTGTGCAGGTTGCTGCCACCCTGAATAACCTCGCTGTCCTCTACGGTAAACGTGGCAAGTACAAGGAGGCAGAGCCGTTGTGTAAACGAGCTCTTGAGATTAGAGAAAAGGTGAGTGTCGGCTGCTTTTTGTTGGTACAAGTATAGAGGTATTGAGGTGAAATGAAGCAACTTGCAGTCATGAAAGGAGAGTTATTGAAACTTTCCTCCTGGGGACTCGTTCAAGGTTTCTGATATGACAGTGTGTATGAAAAAAGTGCTGTGATGGTTCCACCTTCTGTCTTTGAAAAGAAAGGATATTTCCAGTCTCATACTTGGGTGTAGTCCTTCTCATTGTTCATGATAGTGGTGGTGTTGTTTTCATCCCTTTTAGGAGGCTGGTTAAAACAGGCACAGCTTGTTAAAATGTTAGGCTTGAATTTTGTGTTAGTTCACAAGGATCGTGCTCATTTCATGAAAGCCACAGAAAAGGGACTAATTAATCATTGCAAATTTAAAAGAGACATTTTAAATTTTTTTCTGTTATCAGGGCCAGATTTGGGAAAATTGGCTTAAAAGCTATTGTTGCCATGGCCTGATTTTGTTTGTACGGCGGATGGAGTTCATTGTATTGTTTCTGACATTTCAGGTGCTGGGCAAAGATCATCCAGATGTTGCCAAACAGCTCAACAACCTGGCCCTTCTATGCCAAAACCAGGGCAAGTACGAAGAGGTAAAGTCTGCTTTTCTTTGGAAAAGATGATACCGATTTGAAAATGTTGTGATTGCTTTCTGATTTATCTTTGATGAGCTTTGAACACTTAATTGTTCTTTTGGATAAGAAAAAAAAAGGGTAATATTGGTGTGTGTGTGTGGGGGGGGGGGGGGGGAGGAGATGATATTTTGACCACTTTAACAGATGTAGCGGTGTGGCTAGCAAAGTATTACATTTCCTGGACTTACAAACTTTAGGGAACAGATTTCAATACTGACCAATGCCGAGCATTATATCTATGGGAACTTACTTTGTAGCAATCATGATTTGACCACTCAGACCTAAATCCATTAACAAATTTCTGTGCCGAGATCAGACCCCAACCATATCGGAGGGGAATGCTATGCTTTATAGCATCTCAGAGAACAAGGCATAAGGGACAAGCTAAGCCTTATGGGCTTAAGGAAATAAGTGTCTGATGAAAATCTGTTCTCTTTCTAATTGCTTGTGAATTGTTAGCTTTGGTTTGTTTCTCATCAATGTTTGAATCGGTTAAGTATTATGTACTAAGAAACTGAATCGTTAGATCTAGGAAGAAGAAAATTTGACCTAACAGTGAAAAATTTATCTAATGGGAAGAGCTGCTATTAAAATCAGACAAGACTATCAGTACATTTATTGTGTGATGGCGCATCGGTCTCAGAAGTGCTGTTGAAGTGAGTTACCAATAGAGATTAAGATTAAGATTGGTATTATCAGTATGACAAAGTGTTTATGTTCAGATTGAACGTACTCTTTTGATTACCCATTGCGGAATGAATTGCGTTGTGCGTGATGAATGTGACTATTTTCCAGGAGGCTGTGCGGAAGGTCATTTTAAATCCCTGAAGGCTGATGAGACCCGACGTTGTCTGATCCTGTTGTCTCTTGTGCTTAAACTTTTTGTTGTTTTCAGGTGGAGCAATACTATCAGCGTGCACTGGAGATTTATGAAGGGAAACTGGGGCCTGATGATCCCAATGTAGCTAAAACTAAGAACAATCTGGTAATTACATGATGGTTCCCTGGGCTCCGGCAGTCGACGTTTAGTGGTTCTCCGTGTTCTTCAATGTTCATCAGCTTTAGATGGTTTTTTATTGGTGTCTCATTTAGTTCTGGAGAAAGGAAGCAAAATGGTGGAAGCTTTCATAGTCTGCAAAGTGTTGGAACATTTCTTCTTAAGTCCTTCAGGATTCTTTCCAACATGAGGAAAGATCAAGTTGAGAAATTTAAGTGCCAACATTTAGAGCAAGTGGTTCCTTGCATGTAATATGAGGGGCTACTTTTCACTTTGCTGTTCCTCATTGTTTAAATTTCATACTCAATTTTCAGGAGGGCAAACTGAATTGTTTTCACATATTTCTGTATTTGTAAGAAATTTTTGTAATTTCAACTGAAAAATCTTGCAGTTGATGTCATCTTTCACTCTCAGCAGAAACCATTTTGCTTCGAAATGTGTGTCACAGGTTTTTGTCACTTGATTTTGTACTTGCTTTCGGTGTCGTTGAAATCTTTTTTTTTCCGCCTATTTTTTCCTTCAACTGACTTTGGTTTTTTCAGGGTCCTTTTCCCCCTTTACAATTTGTGTGAAACACAGGTCTGGACTCCACAGTGACTGAACAATTTTTCTCCTTTTTCTTACACTATTATTTCTCTCATGAACAAAATGAACCTTTTGCTCTTCTCTATGGTGCTTTAATTTTTTTTTGGCAGTTTGCCATTTGTCAGATTTTTGCATCTGCTGTTAGGATCACACAAATGTTAGCAATATACCTTCAGAAACCTCCATAGTTTATTCCGGCTTTGCCAACTTTGCCTTGTAACAGATATTGCTTTGCCAGAGAAAAGATGAAAGATCACGCTTTTTTTTGTTCAATGCATCGTCTATGTTAATTTAATGGACACTGCAGTTGTACAAACGTTTTCTGTTTATTTTATTTCACGTTTTCGGAAAATTCCAAATGAAATGTGAATACATATGTAAAATCTGACAATTGGCACCTTCATTTTCTGACCCATCTTTGGTTTCCAAATTTCATTTTGTGTACTTTCCGTGTTCCATCGTCCACTCAAATGTGAAATGTTTGAAAGCTGCCCATTCACTTGATATAGGGAATCACAGGGGGGAAGGAAAAGACATATATATGTCAATCCAATGAAAGTAATAGAACCTCCAACTATATTTTCCCCCCAATTTTGAGTGGTTGATGGTTTCACTTGGCTTTATGTGATGAATGCAGGTTCCGTTTCAATGGAATGAATGCATTCTTTGTGTGCATTTTATGATTTTGTTATCTTCGTTATTATATTTTGTGTTTGTGTGTGTGTGTGTGCTAATTTCATGTAGATGTTCCTTTTTTGTTCTGCAGGTCCTTGTTTTGTACATTTATAGAGTGTATTCTATACTTCACTGTAGCAATGTTGTCACTGGTACATCCTCATTCCAGGTGGAAAAATATTACCTGAGAGCTTTAGAAATATACAAGAAAAAGTTGGGACCAGATGACCCAAATGTTGTGAAAACACAGAATAACTTGGTAAGGTGTCCTGCTTGTTTTGAGTTTTTGTTAAACAGCAAATATATTGTCATGGCTCTTGCTTTTGTCAACTTTGTCCTTCAGCATTATAAAATGAAATTGGAATAGCTTGCTCAACATTTTGGAGGATATTAACTTATTTATAAATGTGCTTATCTTAATGTAACATTTCTACTGTTTGCTTCAGGAACTACTAATGTCTATTTGAATCTTTTTATCCGGTTACTTTAAATTTTTTTATTTTTTTATTTTTTTTTTAGCTATTTTAAAATCCTTCAGTATGACAACAAGGCTACTCTTCTGTATTGTATTGCATAAAGGCTTCAGTGTATGTTGTCAGTGTACATGCTGCATTATGTTGCCAGTCTTTTTTCTCGTTTGAATCACACCAAATCCTACTGGTTGACCCTGTAGTGAGTTACTTTCTTCGGGAAAGCTAGAACACAAAACAATTCACTTTATTCTTGGTCTTTTGTTGAGATTCCAATCATATTTATATTTATTACCGGTAGATTAAGAGTTCTTTAAACTTAATAAAGCAATAAAGAGCATCATTTACTTCATGATAATAATGGATTGCATTTATATTGCGCATATCTCCGCCCGAAAGCAGGCTCTATATGGACTTAACAATCCCAAAAATACCAAAGTAAAGACTGCTCATTTTGTTTGTATATACAAAAGAATTTTTCTTCCCCTCTTTTCTTTATTCAGTTGGTTTTCTAATATGAAATGTTTTATTTAAGCTTGAATTAAACCGTTTTGTGTGCTCAAATTAAATAAACCTGTCAATCCTTCACTGTGCATCAGTACTCTGACTGTGTTAAATTCACTGGAACATCCTTTTACTTTTTTATCGGCTCCCTTCTCCATCTTCTACTTTATTACTGTTTTATTACAACATGGTGCTTCCTTCCTAATATCATATATCACTTTTGATAATGGTTATTATATGTTGATGTGAATATGTGAAGGAAAGATCAAAACTCAACCCAAACATACCTAACAATATGGATACCAAGAGTGTATAATTTGGACTCAGTATAACTTGTTGCTTCACATATTTACATGACAGACTGTGCCAGCCATTAGATATTTGATCACATTCACTAAGGTGATCTTTTATATCAGCGAAGCTCATGATACTTTGTAACACTCATGTAACTTCTCTGCTCCAGCTGCAGCAGTTTTTCAATATGGTTTTCGTAGGAAAGTAAATTTAAATTTTGCCTCAAATTCTTGTACTAAAATATGATAATGCTTTGTTGAGCTTGATTTAGTCTCATTTGGCTAGGATATACCTGTTGTGCAATTGTGTAATCTTTTTACTTTCTCATCCATGATGTCAAAGACAGCCGTATTCTATCGAGTTTTCTTGTTCAGATAGAGTTGTCCTAAGTTACTAGTGCTGCATTGACAGAAAATATAAGTGCACGTTGTATTGTCTCAATATTTGAGTACTTTGTTGTAGACTTTTGTTGTCTTTAGATGCTTTAATTTTTTTAAAGTATTCTATTTTCCTATATTAGAATTTAAAATTTATAGAAATTGTAAAGATAAAACAAGAAACAATTTTTTTAGCTGCTCAAAATTTTTTCTTTTTTTTTCTTTTCTTTTCTTTTTAACATTTTAAAATTTTTTTTTATCTTGAAATGGTTCAGATCTACTGATATAATGTTAGGGGGTAAACAAATGTAGCATTAATATAAATAGATTCAAACACTCTCAATCTCATTTTATGGAATTACTTTTAGTTGTGTATTCACAAAACTAGGTCTATGGTTGTGAATTTTGTGTGCCTCCATCTAATTTTGTGCTGTTTCTTCACAGGCATCAGCATATTTGAAGCAAGGCAAATACAAGCAAGCAGAGGTGTTGTACAAAGAAGTCCTGACAAGGGCACATGAAAAAGAATTTGGCAAAGTCGAAGGTGAGAAACTGAATTGTGGCAATAGCCAGTCAAATAGTTTGTGGTGACTGCTGTGTGATGTCTGTTTTTCTATTAGGTTGGCCTTGACAGGTGGGTTGTAGTAGCCCATGTCTTATATGACCTTACAGTGTCACAGGGGGATGTTAAAACAAAACAAAACAAAACTACTTCATTTTGCAGTTTTAGGGTTTAAAGTAATTTTTGCAAGAGACCAGATATTTTTTACCACTTTCTTTTTAGAAACATGTAAAAAAATTTTTTATTAAAAAACACCTAAAAACGCACTTTCCCAATTTGATCTCAAGTGCTATTTTTATCTAATTGTTCATTAGATTTATATCAATGAAAGAACTCACTGAACATCATTTGAATATCTTATACCTGCACGCACTATCTGCCAAAACCTACCCCTTCATGAAGGATAGTTTCTTCATTTGGTTTATAATAGGCAATTTCTCTTCAAAATGTAAGCAGATATGTGATTATTATATGTGTAACTGTTTATTATTTTCAGGTGAAAACAAGCCAATTTGGATGAGAGCAGAGGAGAGAGAAGAAAACAAGGTAAGGAAAGGATGTGTTAGATGTTGTCAAGTTCAACCATCAGTCAGTGTTATCATGGCTAGAATAGTCTGGAGTTTCTTTTTTGTTGCTGTTTTTCTAGTTAAGAAAACTGGGTAACAGCCACCACTGTTATTTGTTGAACAGTAATGTATTTTCCTGGATCAATTGTCTAAGTGCTTGTGTGATGAGAAATTAATAAAAGTCTCATGGTTTCAATTTTAAAGGGAAACGTGCTACATTATGTTCTATGATCTTTGCTGTCTTGATTTTGTGCTCTGAATTGTTTTACTCTCACATTTTTGTCAACTCTATCGCTTACAAGTTTAATTACAAAGAAATGTAACCTGGCATACTTTTTTCGTTGATACAGGGTAAAAGCAAGGAAGATGGGCCCCCTTTACCTGAGTATGTAGTTTGGCATAAAAACGCCAAAGTAGATAGGTAAGATAGCTATGTTTCAAGTTTACCTTCATTCATATCTTTCTTGAATTACACAGGTTGTATTTTACTTGGAAATGTTCTCCTTTTGAAGCTGTGTGTGTATGTCTGTGTTGTTCTTCAAGTAGTGAGGTTGATAGTAGGCCTGTAGTGGCTATGTCTCTGCACTCACAGGTGTGAGGCTGCAAGTTTTAAGGTGTAGGCACCTTACACAAATTTCACTCACTTCACCTTGCTGTGAATGGTTTCAGACTGTAAATGGGAAACTGTCTTGTCAATATGATACGGTTTAAGGATGTATAAAATGGCAGCTCAGACACTGAGAGAAAGTTTCAGAATACTATTTGGTCTGCAGGGGTAACAAAAGATTGCACGGCTTTGTGTAATCTGATTTCAAATGGATGTATACTCTATATCTGTATGTATACAATAATAATTACTGTCAGTAGTAGTGTAATGTCTCTTATTATTATCATGATGCCGTGTCAATTGTACTGAGTATGATTTAACTGTGTAATCTGTCAACTTTCAGCCCAACTGTAACCACAACTCTGAAGAACCTGGGTGCTCTGTATAGGCGTCAAGGAAAGTACGAGGCCGCAGAAACCTTGGAGGAATGTGCCATGAAGTCCAAGAAAAACGTGAGTACCCATGTCAGTGCTTGTCTTGTGCAACATTGAACGCAGCCTGCAGTATCACACGGAGGTTATAGTAGACAGGATCTGGTTTCCTGACCTCTAATTCTCCTTGACTGCGTTGAGCTTGGGATGTACATACAGGGACTGAGATGAGGGCAGCCCTTCTCATCGCTCCAGCCGGTGGATAAAGAATTGCTGTACAGCTGCCGTCAAAGAAATGTGGTGTCTAAAAAGAGATGCCTTGTATGTGCATGTTAATTCTTTTTTCTCCCTTTACTATTTGATCAGATGTATAGATTTCGTCATTGATAATGAACCCCTGCATTGCAACTATGGCTTTTGCTCTGATTTATGCCATATTTTTACGTGGTTGTTACCAGTTTTTTAACTGGATGAACTGACCACCCGAGGAGGATTTTGGGTATATTGTAAGCAACATTGATTCAGAATTCTGTCCATAATTTTTTTCACCGTTGGGAAGAAGTATGATTGAACATATAACATTCATGCTTATAATTTTTTATCCAGTTCATTTGAAAGATGAAGTAGGGCGCAACGCAACTATGTTTCCACACTGTCAACTTTGAGAGTGGGAAATCAAAATGCGTAGGAATTAAATGATCACATGCCCCTTATTTGAAAACTTATTATTTTACGGGTTTTTACATGCATGTTGGGTGTGGAGAATGGGTTATGTCAGTTTGAAATGTAGCCAAGTGATGGAGTGATGTCATTAAGGTTTGCATGAGCCGGGGGTTGACTGTGGTGGGGATATAGAGCCATTGTGGGACCAAGACTCGGGACAATACTGAAAGTTTTTTAAATTTAAATATTGAGGATATGTCACCATCATCACCATCCTTATCAGTCTTGACTATTGGGAGGCAGCTGCAAGTTTCAAATCAAATTGCAAATCTTGAAGATAAAATGAATGTAGTGTTTATTGTCTTATGCGGAGAATGCAAGAATTTTTCCCAAGGTCACATGATATGTCACCTCACAGTTGAAGAGTTAGAACAGTTCCATAAATATATAGCCAAGTCTGGAAAGGGGAATTAGACTCATTAACATTTGAAGTTGTCTCTCGTCAAGATTGACGGGCAGTTGGGGAAGGGGTGATATGGATGTAGGATTGTTATTGAAGAAAAGTTTCATAAAGATTGCCATACAGTTGTGGGCTAGGGATTGGTGATATGGGTGTGGGATCGCTACTTCAGGAAAGAAAAAGTCAAATTTACATAGTCTGTGTTAGCAGATGAGACATGTTTTGTGCTATCTTCCTGCTTTTTATGGGAAGATTGTGTCTGAAAATGCTCTTTTTTTGGCTGACAAGATATGTTATGGTTACTATTTTCCCCCTTGTTTGAATGAAATGTTGACATTGATGTCTTAACTCTTTGTATGCTGAAGCAGATATTTGATAAGGTGCACACTAAACTTGTGTGTGTGGAGAGATATCTTTTTGGTTATTTGTATATTTCTAACATGTAGCAGGTGTAGAGGCACTGTTGCTCTTTGATGAGTCACCTCATGTTTTGATGGTGGAGACGCTACGCAAACCGCATCCGACCTCACCAAACTCTGTACTCACACCATGGTCCAGGAAGAGTCCATATCGGCCTCTTTTCTCCCCCCATGCTAACCTCTCTTCATCTCTATACTGTTTTTTGTTTATCTTATTCTCCAGAGGTGTTTTTTTTTTTTGCACTGCATCTCTATTTTAGTTTCCATCAAACTAGTGATGGTGCTAGGTCAAGATTTGATAATGGAAGATTTCAAATACCACAGACACATAAGTTTCATAGAGTAAAACTTCATGAGTTGAATGTTTACAAGTTTGGGCCGTCTAGGAAGAATAAAGTCACTCAAGTGTTTCAAGCTAATTGTCTTTTCTCTCATCTTACATGCTATTTGTTCCAAATCTTCTTTGACGAACCTGCTCTATTTTTATCTTTATATCCTTTTATTGTTTTCTTTTTCTTTTTTTCTTTTTGTTTTTACATTTCATCATCTCCATGAAGCCAAAATGTCATATCACAAGCCCCCATTGCTAAACTGAACTCAAACCTTACTAAAATGTTGCTTAGCTTTCATAACATGATGGTATATCAGTCCCATTATGTGCAGACAAGATTTGTCATGAACACACAAAGCGGCACTGGTTGACCTCACCACCCACCCTTGAGATCTATAGAAAAGGATAGTCTGATGTAGTGGTTCAAAAAGTTAACGGTCTTGCTGTACAAAGAAATCATCTTGTGGCTTTTTGGGGTATTGCAAATGAGCAATTTCTGAGCTTCCATCTTGGGACAGCACTGCTCTACATACTCAGGACAGCACTGCTCTACATATTCAGGACAGCACTGCTCCAAATATTCCGGCCAGCACATCTGAAACTGCTTGTGAATCTTGTCTTTGTCCCCTTGCACGAGTACATGGCTTGTCCGTTGCATCTGCATGAGTTGACAGTTTAGCCACACCACATACACGACTTATGCAACAGCTTTATCTCTTATCTCATTTTGGTTTTGTTTGTTTTGTTTTTAGGTTTTTTATCCGACCCATTGTATTTCCTCTGCCATAAATAACTTTCAGTAGCATCTATACTCTCCTTTTCTGTTCACATAATCCAGTTAATGGTTATGGTATACTTTTGTGTATAATTTTGTGTGAGTGCATTTTATACTTATTATTTAGTAATAACATACTCCAATGTATGTCTTCAGTGGGATTCTCTTCTGCAATATTGTTTTCATCCTCGAGCTCAATGCCTTGGAGACTGCAGAATGGTGCTTGATCTTTTTTTTTTTTGGCTGTTTATTTGTTTCAGTTTTTGTTTGTTTTGAAAGGCATCAGAGTTATACTTTGAGAAGTGAAAGAAAAATGTTGCATGAATCTTCAGAAGTTTTTTTTACTGGATTCAGCTTTTCAGTGTTAAACATAAGATATTGTCAAGATAGGAAAAATTACTTCATCAATGCACAACAAATCTGCATGTTTTTTCTTAGGCCGATCAGCATGTGCCCATAATTGTTCTGTTCTGATGCCTTTGTGTCTGTGAGTTGTGTGACAATTTGCCCCCCCAACCCTTTTATTTTCACACAGAAATCTCCCACACCCATGTACAAATAGTAGGGTGAATCGAGTACAAAGCTGTAGTTGCCAAAGCAGGCTTTTGTAGAGCATCGGATTAAGTTGGGTTTTCTTTCTTTGGTTTGGCCCCCTTGGCTGTGTAGGCATTGACCGCAGCGGGAAAGATTGGAAAACTTACCCCGGATTTAGCCGGCGCCGAAAACCCACCGGCCTCCAACCGGGGCCGCGTGGCAGTCCGGCGCAACTCCACAGACCCTAACGATAGCAACGATGTGAGTAACGGAGCTCATTGGATGGGGGACGGGGTGAGTATGAGCACTGCCTCCACGTCAAGCGAAACCTTTCCAATCACGGCTCCCCACCTCCCCCCGCCTCAAACATTCAGTATCTGGCGTTGAGCTTAGCCTCACTGCCTGCAGGCAGTTGTGCTGGAGAAGAAAGAGATTTTCGCCTACTTCTGCTTCCTGTTCCTTGTGTGAACCTTGACCCCCTTCTACCCCCGCCACCCAAGTGTTTTGGCTCCCTCAGTGACTATTTTGACTAAACTGTGAATCTGTCCTCAATTCTCTCCTCAACAACCATCAGAAGATCAGCTTTACCTAAGATGGTCGTTTCATCCACTTTACCATAGATGGCTGTTTCATCCAGGCTATGAAGTCTTCACCAGTTTTCAAACTGAAATAGAACATTATTATAAAATAAAAAGATTTTTTTTATATTAAAGCATACAGAATGTTCATTTCCTGTCGTTGGAATATGGAAAAGTAGGGGGAAAAATCTTTGTTTTTTAATGATAATCCTGCAAAGATTATGAAAGATAGGGGATTCAAGAAGCCCAAAAAGAAATGGTCTCGTGGTGGAAAGCTTTCCAGTGGTGTGTCTCTCAGTGAACACTGAATTTTTGTGACACTAAAATTCTCCCCCAATTGACTATGTACATACTTATGCTTTATAGGGCTTTCCTTCATGTAGTCTCGTCTTTCAGTCTTAAAACCAAGTTTATTTTTAAAGCTAATGTATATCTACAAATCTTAAAAACAAAATGTTAACATAAAAGAGCTCATTGTGAAAAGAAAAAAAAAAGAACAACGCGTGCTTTCATGAAAATAGATAAACACACACTGATTTGTCTCATTCCCTGTGATTTAGATTTAAGAAGTTACTGTCAGTTTGCTCGATGGATCTTTCTGTATATCTTAGCAGCAAATTCTGAACCTTTATTACAAAAAGAAGAAAAATTGTGCCAAAAGTAAAAACAAGCTAAAAATTTTATACAAATAAAAGATTTTCGTATTATGCAGGGAATGAGAATAAGTCTTGTCTAAAGCTACAACAATTATGAAAAGTCTTTGTATTTCAAACCTTGAAGAATGTTTTAACCAGTATGATTTTTTTTAAATATACTTTGTGGCATCTTAAGTGCTTCATTGGTATTGGTTTATTCCTAAATACTATTCTATTTTTCAATCTGAGATTTCTATAATTTCTTCATGTTTCTTCTCCAAGAGACTTGAATGTTTCTATTAGAGTCGATGGCAGATTTGATGACCAGTTTATTCAATGCTAACAACTTTCTACCTTCTGCACAATTGCGCCTACTCTGAATGTTTTTAAAAGCGGAGCATTTCCCTGCACTATATACTCATTCATTCTCTCCCTCTTCTCACAGTTGCTAACATTTTTTTTTGCTTTCAAGGAATAAACAAAATTCTGGGCTTGGATGGGTTTTAAAAAATTTTACTAACATATTTTGCATGCTTAACATTTTATAGTCGTGCGGCCAGAAGGCCTTAGAACCCTATCGGTCACTCGCAGCCAGCCGTGAAGCGATTGTCTGTGGTGTGGTGGTTAGGTCCACCACCTATCACGCAGAAGACTCAAGTTCAAATCCTGTGTGGGGATGAGCATCTTTGTCTGTCTGCTGGGACTTGACCCTCTCAGCTTGTCTTAGCCCAGACTGGCAGGGTCGAAGTAGCCCATCCCTTTAATGGCTTTACAGAGTTGCAAGGGATGTAAAGCCAAAAAACAAATAAAAATGATCGGGTTTCTTGGGCTTGGTGCATACACGCTGTGTGACTGGATGGGCAAATTGGGCTGGGCACAGGTCTAAGTGGCAAAAGTATGTGGGTTTTAAAACTGGAAACTGATTTC
>JAUKPP010046287.1:0-16885 GCA_032273245.1 Phyllaplysia taylori | reverse complement strand
CCCTCCCCTCCCGTCATCACCTCCTCCCACCTCTCCTTCACCAAACAAACCAAACCTGACATCCTCCTCCTACACCACCACAACCTCCCCGCCCTCAAACAGCAACGTCATCAGCAACAGCATCCGCAGCAACAGCAGCAACAAAACCACCACCACCACAACGTCCGCCGCCCCAACAGGCAAGAACCAGAGCTCGCAACACGACACGAGCTTCCAGGTGGTCAGTGACGGCGCCACCAACTCCATACGCCTGGTGCTCTCACACTCTTACGCCAGCCTCGAGCCAGCAACACGGGACATAGAGCGGCTCCTAGCAGAACTCAAACTCACTATGGACTCACTCCGATCCTCCTCGAGAATCGACAAAAACCCGTCACAGCGACAAATGTGTCAGTCCGAGCTCCGCTCTCAGACTCATCAATTCATCCAAGAAGCGAAAGTCGTGGTCAGTTCGGCTAATAACTCACGAGAGAAGATGTTGACACAGCTGGAAGCGGCAGTTCACACACTAGCACGGCTTTTCCTGCACGGCCAAGCGACAATGCTCATGCTAGACTCGCAGCATCAAGCGCAACACCTGGGTCTGCAGCTCATCAAGGCCGCCAACTCCTTCAAGTCCACGGTCGGAGCGGCTAACGCGGCTGCAGGGAAACCGCTGAACGACCCACATATGAAATATCTCATGAGACAAGCTACCAACCTGGCGTCCCTCCTGGCTGCCTTACTGAACACAATCAGGGAAATTCAAGGAAATTAAACCGGCGCTGTGGTGTAATGGTTAGACTGTTCGCCTGTTTTGTGGAAGACCCGAGTTTGATCCCTGAGCGCAGACGATCTGGGGTTTTTTCTGCTGGGATTTTTTCACTCAGCCCGGGTTGGCCCTGACAGGCAGGGTCGAATAGCCTGTCTCTTGAAATATTTTACAGTGTTGCAGTGGATGTAAAAGTGGAAACCAAACCAAAGGAAAGGAAACCAAATATGATTTCTCCTTCTTCCCTCACCACAGACATGAGAAAATGGCCCTTCATTCCCTTTAGATGAGACAATGTTTCAGCTGGATACTAAGATGGGAAAACACATTCGAAAGTTACAGAGCAAAACACCCTTGAACTTTTCTTAATCTCCCATTTTCTGGGAAATCTCCTTTTGCAAGGGGGAAAAAACCTTCGTAAGTTGAGAAGAAAAAGACGTCCATCACTTCCTTTTGTAAGAGAAAAGAGAGTTGGTGCCTTACATGTAGCCGACTACATGTGGTATGATACACTCATTAATATATCTCTACCCTCCCACCCAACCACACAATTCTTTTTAAAAAAAGATTCCAGACTTTAGCAGTTTAGGAAAAGTATGTGATATTGTAAGACCGGATAGTTTGAGATTAGGCTGATCTCAAACTTCAGACCCTTGTGTGTGTGTGTGTGTGCGTGTGTGTATGTGTGTGTGTGTGTGTGTGTGTGTGTGTGTGTGTGTGTGTGTGATAAAGAGAGAGAGAAGGAGAGAGAAAGAAAAAGAAATATAATGTGTACTAAAATCTCGGGGGGGGGGGGGGGAGCAGGTTTGGGACAAGAACTGTGAAACACAAGAAAATAGATGGGTCGTAGGCCTAGCCTATATATTGCCTATATAAAACGTGTTCCATGATATTCTGCGAGAAAGACATTTAAGGAAGTGACTCTATAGACAAAGCCTACAAGACATGGCAAAGATGAGTTGTTATTCAAGCCCTTGCACCTTCAGCTTCTCCTTACAAGCACAGCTTTTACTGGTTTCAAAAGTAACGGCAGTCTGTGGTTCTGGAATCTATTGACTTCTCTGGAAGTTTATTCAATATGTTTGTTTGCCTATTTGTTTGTAAAACTCTGTACAAAAGTCTGCTCTAAGTGTACATAATTCCTGGATTTCCCTATATAAATATGGTAAGCTATTTATTGCATTCTTTCAAATATATCCTTATTTTGCCGCAAGGTCACAAATGTTCCATCGATCTGAAGTGTTTATACATGTATACATATTTATTCGACTTTGACGTGATTGGGATGAATAATATATCTATTGTTTCAGTGTGGAATGGATCCAACCTAACCGTGAAAATTTGTGTATGTGTGTGTGTATCATGTATGTGTATTTATCTGTTTTTCTGTTATGAGCATATATTTATTTTCTGCGTGTGTTTGGAAACTATTCTAAGCTTTACTGTCAAGGAAATTTCACTCATTGTACTTAAATTACCTGTTTCATAGTGGAAGGTCTTGAATGATTTACAGTAGTCTCTACCCGAAATTCACAGTGCTCTGGAAGGATCCTAAAAGTTTGCAATTTACAGAAACCTAATAGTTCAATCCCTTACTCAATTTTATGCTAGAAAAACCCAGGGTTATTTTTATTGCAGTGCATTTAGGTGCAGATCTGCCCCCTCTTCTTCGGGTAATTCTGCTGTTGTTACTATTTTTATCGAGTAAGGGACAGATCTATTAATGATCATAGCTAAAAGAAAACCTTCATAATGATGAAAATGTGAGGTTGAGTAGAGGGTACCTGTGTCTGGGATGCGATTAGGTGGAGACTGCTAAATTGTCTGAGTAAAGGTTTCATAGGGAAAAATCTTGGACTATAATATTCATGTCCTGGTGGACAAAATACTGGAAGGTTGTGTGTGATGAAAGCCCTCTGACTCTGAATTATTTTTAGCTTATGCGAACACTGTACAGATTTTGTGAGAAAAAAATCTTGTGCTAATTTTTATGCTCTGGTAAACACAAGACAGGGTCCTGTGATGAAAGCCCTCTCTGAATTATTTCCAGCTTGTGTGTACTCGGATGTGTTCTTTACAGTGTGTCTTAGCATAGATATAAAGTGCCTAGCTAATAAGTGTACAATCTCTGAGTTCAATAGAATGCAGAGCAGAGCATATGGGGTTCGCCCTGACGTTTCCAGTCTTTTCATTATCATTCCCTTCCCTTTATGTTCTATACATTGTGATGTCTATGTGTTCTACGTGAGGGATGATTGTGTTCGATGTTTGATGTAGAAATCCTGTTTGCTTTAGGAAACGAACAACATTGTGCCATGAAAGTATTTGAAAAGGTTTTTATCTCAACGAAACAAATGTGAACTCAATACCCTTGCCACAGCAGTGAATGCTGAAGAGAGACCAAAGAATTAAGACAGGTAGCTAGGCCTGCTGCTAATATTTGCTTTTCTTTTCAGTTTTCTGAATTTGAGTTTCATGTCTTTCGTGACACAGTACATTCATGGGCCGCTTTGAATAAACTGAAATATATTATTGGAAGGCTCATACATGAATGAAGGATAATCAGGAATAATAGATTAAATATTTAGTTAACGCATGTAGGCTATCATAAAAGAATATAAAAACTTGTCATGGAAGTGTGTTGTTACCTCAATAGAGTGTTTGGTTCTCAAGCCCTATGACATCTCAGACCTGCTTCATAGCATTTGTAATATTATGGGAATTTAAATGTATGACATGTTAGATGTCACAGGCTTTTATTGAAAAGAACATTACAGATTAAATATGGAAACTAGATCATTCCAGAAGAATCAGATCAGTGGAGTGTCTTTATTCCAGCGAGAACTTTTTCATTGAAGGTTAATTAATCGTATGCTTTTTGATTGATCGCAAACTGCATATAGGCCCTATACATACAATCATGTGACATGTATGTTGCTCTAAATCAGTGGACCTTTTTATTGTCAATACATAATGTCCACAAACTTGATGGGGTTGTGTCCAAGATGGTGGTGTCAGCAGACGCTCCCAAAGAAAAACGTATGCGCCACATTGGCAAAGTTCTCGCTGAAATAAAAACACTCTACTGTAGCTTAGGTAGTCTAGTGGTTAGGCTGCCGGACTCATAACTGGAAGCTTGCAGGTTCAAATCCCAGCTCAGGTTCGACGGTGTGTCCTTGGGAAAAGCATTTTACATGAATTTTCCTCACTTCACCCAGGTGTAAATTGGTATCTGGCTATAAACAGCAAATGATCTTGTCCGTATGTTAGTGCTTAAGTGCCTGTAAAATGCCAGCTTGCACTGTATGCTTCCCAGGAAGTTGAGAAGGTTTCGGAAGGACTTTATCTGCTGGGGATTGACTGAAAAGGCATAGAGCTTGCTTTCAGTGGAGTCATCATTATTATAGGAAATATAGGCCTAGTTCTAAAGACATCACAATTAAAGCATCAGGATTTATAACAGTTATAATAATGCATATATATGTCTATAAACATCTTCAGGACAATTTATCATACTGTTGTTTGGTTGACAGTTTTGTGGAATGCCCAAGGTTTGGGACAAGGCTGTTTATCTCTTTGTCTTTTAGAAATTTGACTATATTCTAATTCCCCTTGAGAGTTTGTATAATCACTGCAGTATTTTTTTGTGTACAAAATCAATAATGACTGTATGCTCAGCTGTTGAGAAGTTCAGCTTTAAAGGTATAGAAGGTAGATCCATGGACATACTTAATAATTGATATAATTATCTTACCTTTTAACTTGTCGTCCAGAAAAAAGGAAAGATAAATGGATAGAGAATTACACTGCGGATATGTACTTATATAACCTCAATGTATTTTAATATGAATGATTAATCTACAGGGTGGCCAAAATGTTACTACATGTATACAATTCATCAGTGCACAACTCTTTGAAATAGTTGGACCATATTTCATAACTTAATTAGCAGTAAATAAAAATTGATTGCCTATTTTATATTGTTAGGCCCCCACACTATTATCTGATGTTCTAAACGTACGTAGACATTTTTTTAGATTTGAAATTTAAAATCTGTACACAGTTGGTACATTACGGACACCTTGTATTGTATTTGTTCATTAAATTGATTTTAGCAGAGAACTCTTAGATATCTAGCCCCTGCGTAGCTTTCAACAATATTAATACAAAACTTTGCAAACCATGTATCATAAACAGGCTAGATGAATTCAGGACTCCTTTTTGTAAAGAGTGCCTAGATGTGAATCTGATTATTCATTTATTGTTGTCCAGTGCTGTGATCCTGCGGAGCGTACTTAAAGACACAGCACTTTGTTACTTTCCTCGACCCCAATTTGCTTTTGATCTGTACCTCCTATTCCTTAAAAGAAGTTTTATGGTGTTAACTTATCTTAACCTTTCTATATCTCTCTGTACTTATGTGATGTAACTACTACTGCGATTTATACCTCAACTCTTAATATATTCCATATGTAACCTATAATTTTATTACACCTTGAGTTTTATAAAGGAATTAAATTGTTGGGTTTTTATTCCTACTGGCCCATCGGTATGTGTACTTTTTCAGGTGTACTTAGCTCTCCTACAGACTGGGCAAAGGTTTCTGAATGTGTGAGAACATTTGTATTTGACATGTAGGCTATATCGTCATATGCAGCGTGTAGGCCTGCATGTTTGCACTTGAACGAATGAATATACTGTATATTGTGTATGGGAAGTTGAACAGATAGGATGGTGGAATGGGGTGGGGAGACTGAAAGAGTGAAAGAGGATGGAAATCAGGGCCTTTAAAATGTTCAGAAGCTCTTTTTATTACCGTACTGTACAAGAGTAGATCTGTAGACTGACCTACATGTAGTAACTCCTTCAGGACTTTACATTAACTTTATCTGATTTTGCATTCATGAAGTTCGATCCCTAAACAGCATACAAGAGAAAAATGTTACATGTATACTTTTGCTACATGTACAGTACAGATATGTATATATCTAGGGCCATTTGCTCTCGGGCCCAGGAGGCCCAGGTGTAGCTTGTTGACTCACACCACAACTTGCATTTTTGGCGTAAGGGTTAGGCACTTTGCCTACCATACGGAGTATACGAGTTCTATCACCACTTTGGATGAATGTATCTGCTGAAATGATGCGTCCTTCTCAGCCTGTGATCAACCTGACAGCCAGGGTCGAAGCAGCTTGCTCCTGAAATGACCTTACAGTGTTACAAGGAGCATAAAACCAAAACCAAATCAACACAACCAGGCTACTATAGAATACCTGAGCAACAACATAATATTGTGTTCTATAGGTTACCCTATCTCCGGGTTGTATATGGGGCTTGTACTGTACATAGACATATATGTCATTATTCTGACAGGCCTGCGGATAGAAGCACCATTTTCTGTTTAGCTAAGGGGAAAAAATGTCTGTGTGAGATGTTACTCATCTCCAGAAGGCAGAAGGTCCTATTGTTTCTATTCTTTTGTTGCACTTGAACACTTCTCTGGCTGTGACGTGTGATTTGAGATTGCCACTGTCCAAAATGCTTGCCTAAAAACTAACTTATCCATCTCTGACAGGTTTACCCTATCTGTATGACAGGTCACATCTGTGACATCTACCATGTAGATGTTGCAAGTTGTTGTTTTATTTGACATCTAAACTTGGATATCGTCATTGTAATTTAAAAAATACATAGCCTAAATTGAAAGTTTTTTTAAAAATCCAAATTTTGTTTCAATGTTACTGGTAGTGGACAACTTTTTTTTCCACACAAATCAACACATTTTGTATGTGTCTCATTAGCTGCTGGCAAAAAGAAGTATACAAGCGACTTTTGGTTTGATCCAATACATATAAGGCTATCATAAATAAGAGAGTTTGTGAGTGAGTCATTCGCCACTTCTGCCACAGTCGCTGAAACTGACTACATCATGTGCATTGTTCACAGAAATTACAAAGACGATATCTATTTCAGCAAATTTTAGACGAGTGACAAGAACCAAATTTTGGAATCCTCATACATGGAAAAGCCATAATACATGTACAGTCAAACCTGTCTAAGACGACCACACATGTCGAGATAAAAGTGGTCGTTGTGGACAGGTGGTCGTTTTAGAGAGGGAGAATATATATAGAAAAGTATAATTTGGGAGTCGATGGAAAGTGGTAGTTTGTGCAGGTGGTCGCCTTATACAGATGATTGCTTGAGCAGGTTCAACTGTACCAACTTAAAGTTTAGACTTTTGAAAGTATGAAACTCATACGCAGTAGAGTGGATACAAAACCAAACAACCAAATGTGCTCTGCACTGTAAATTTTTATTGGACAGGTTACAACTCCTTGCTGAGAGATGTTAGGAATTCATTATACATGTACATGTATTATTGTATCTCTTTCAAAATATGAACATAATCATCTTTGTTGTTAGATTAAGGTTAAATTCAAAATTATGGTTGGGGGGGGAGGACTTTTAATTGAAACTTATTGTAGTCTGTCTGTAATTTTTCAAAATCTTAAACTTGGAGTTTGACTGACCTGTTTCTCAATCTATAACTAGTATCGATGCATCAAGCAAGCATTCCCCATTCTGTTTTCTCCACCTTCCCCCCCCCCCCCCCCCACCCCCATCTCTACCTTAGGTGATTCCGCTCTCTCCCTATCCCAACAGCAGTTTCTTTACATAACTTTTATTATACCTTGGCAACTTCCACTCTCTTTAACCCATCTGTGATATTTCTTCATGTCCAGGGAATCCTTTGTTTCCCCATAATAACAAAACTGTTACCTGTGTTATTATTGCTGTGCAAGAAGAGCATCATGAGTACATTGTACGTTCTTCTACATGTTTGATTGTTTGCATTGTGAAAAGATTCAGATCTTGTGGACTAAGATGAGTTCCCATTGTTAATACACATGTAGAAATGTTTTTGACTTTCCTACCCTAGATATTGTTCGAAAGATACATAGTAGAAGGTACATGGATACAGCCATGGCTTTACAGCTATACTATTGCCATGGCTTTACAGCTATACTATTGTCATGGCTTTACAGCTATAGCCTACTATTGATTGTTGAGTGAAATTTTGTTTGTTTTCTGTTTTATTTATATACAGCTCTTATAACACTCTGCAGTCATTAATGAGGTGGGCTTCTTCAGTCGTGGCTTTCAGGGTGAGCCTGGGCTGAGAGAGACCCTACATTCCAGTAAAAATGGAGATGTACTTGGTTAAAAACCTTCTCAACATGGGACTCAAACTCCTGTCTTCTGTGTGATCGGGGAAGAGCCAAACGATAACGGCACATACGCTGGTTATGAAATTTTAATATTTTGCACGTTCAAATAGATCTGAAGCTGTGTGGCCTGGCCAGATTGATGATTTATTTACAAGAGATACCAGTGACTTGGATTAGAAACACATCAGTGTTCTCTTTTTTTTGTTGTTGTTATGTCAACCTGTATTTTATAGTTTGGGACTATTTAGCTGTCACTGCTCAGACTTGAGACAGAGATGGAAATGAGAGTTTTTTTACTAGCAACTGTTGGCAGATCTGCACCTTTTGAAAGTATGAGGGCTTAGTCGTCGCACTGTTGTGACTTGTGATGAAAGTGAGTGGGCAAATATGATACATACATTATAATTATATGTGCAGACAAGTCACAAATGATTTTGCTGTATAATATAAATTTGAGTTAAGAACGTGGAAGTAGATTCTTTTTTTATCTGATGAAGTTTTACGGCACTGTTGACACTACAAGGTCATTTCAGCAACAGGAGCTAGATTAAAACAGTCATAATCGCAAGAAGTAGGAGCAGCAGACCACACCAGAGCACCCGCCCAATGTTCTTGAGAGTGGGGAATCAGTCAGAGTCCAGATTAATTTAATATTTATAGCTCTACATTTTCAATAGAGGTTGGGTTTTTTAACTAAATTTATTCTACCTTGTTTTTAGTTATTGTGATTTATCTGTTCCTACCAGATCTTGAGATTAATGCATACTGGTAATGAAAGTTATTGACAAAAATTTCAAATCTTTTAGCAAGGACTCTACACATTCTTTGTAGTCAATACGCTGTCAGAGGAAAAATGACATGTAAATCTTAGTAACTTAATTACGGTAGTAAAAGTAAGCCAAAGATGATCACTCAATTGCAACAACAAATCCCCGGTATCAATAAAGCACAATTGATTTTAATCCTATAGTAAGTGTATAATCTAAATCCCATTTCACTGACTGTCTAGCAGATAGGCAAATACACTATTACAGTCCTTATACTATTCGCCCTCATGTGAAACAACCAACTGTTTCTTAAATAATATTAGATTTACAGTATAGGAGAAGCTGATCTGTTTGTTTGCTTTCAAATGTTTTACATGGATATCTATTGTATTACAGTTGTACCCAAGTTACTTTGTTTGTGCAAGAATCATTCCATTGCAATGATTTGGTACATTATTAACATACCATGTGTACATTGTATTATAATACTATGCTGTACTGTACGATTTAATGCTCTGTATCCTTGGACCCATGGCTACAATGAATAATAAACATATTCCACGGGTCTCATATACATAAAACTGTTGGTGTTTTGACTTTTCTTTTTTTATGACAACGACAATATATGGCTTTCGAGCTTAAGTGTTTGACGTTTGATTTTTGGTTGGGGTTTTACAGGCCATCGACTCAATAAGGTCATTTCGGCATTGAGAACCATTACGAAGTATTTTGGTAGGAATCAATTTTGCCCTAGTGGCGGCCTAATAGGCCTACTTTTTTCGATTTTCAACCACCAAGGGATCTGTAACGTGCACAACGTGCACACGGGCCTCAGAGATTTTTCGTCCTGAGAAGACTAGGTGTTTCATCTTACCTACTTTAAGACCAGGGGTGTGGTTAAAGGGAAGGCGTAGACAAGGAAAAAGAGAAGGAAAGCAAGGCAGGCGACAAGAGTAGCAGGGAGTATGAGGAGACAAAAGAGAGAGTGAGAGGAAGAGTCAGACAGTTAGTTGAAAGAGTAGCCAAAGCATAGAAGGAGAAGAAGAAGAAATTTATTGGGGATAACATGCTGGCACTGCTTAGGTTCGAACCTGGGACCATTCACATGAGAGGCAAACACCCTAACCACTTGACTACGAGAGCCCCAGGGCTTTAGTGTGATAAACAGACGTGATACATGTATCGAGTATCGGCGCTGTGCTGTAATGGTTAGGCTCTTCGCCTGTCATGCGGAAGACCAGAGTTCAATCCCGAGCGCAGATGATGTGGGTTTTTTTCTACTGGGATTTTTTCCCTCTCAGCCCAGGTTGGCCCTGACAGGCAGGGTTGAAGCAGGCCGTCTCTTAAATGACTTTACAGTGTTGCAGGGGACATAAAACTGTAACCAAACCAAAGACAGCAGCTTTGAGACTCCTAAATAGAATTCGCTTTCAAACCTGCAATTCTCAAAAACACAAGATTCACCTCGAGGTAGGTGTAGGTGGCTGGTGAATGCTTCACTGTGGTCTGATCCTTCTACTGGCTGTTATTCTTGTCTTAACCTTCACTGTGGCCCTGAAGAGGCTAAAACATCATATGCTAAGCTGGCGCTCTATAAATAAATTATGTAATTCTAACAACAACAACAACAACAGTGCTGTTTGTCTCATTGCTGGTCCCAAAATGTAAAGTTGAAGAACAACAGTGATGATAATATTATGAAGAACAACAGTGATGATAATATTATGAAGAACAAAGTGATGATAATATTATGAAGAACAACAGTGATGATAATATTATGAAGAACAACAGTGATGATAATATTATGAAGAACAACAGTGATGATAATATTATGCAGAGCTTCATCGTAAAACACGTCCTACACTCAAGTGATGAAACTGAGAAATCAAATTAACCGTCACTTTTACGCACACCTAGACTAAACTGATAAGCAAAGAACAGGGCTCACCCACTTGTGCTTAAAAGCAACCTATTGTCACTTAAAAATGTTTGAGAAGGCAAAATCAATGTTGCTATCACAGTTTTAGGAGCCAAAAAAAAAGGTTTGTGATTTTTTTCTGTCAGAAACATATTGGTTACTTGTATCTAATTATCAAGTTTCACAATCTAATTTTTTATATTTTTGCGTACAGCGCATTTTGCGATGAAGCTCTTCATATCAAGGGATACAACTGCGAAACGGTATGTAAGTTGTAGATGAGTTTTATTATGAGGTGACAATAAATAAAAATTTATATAAAAAGTTTGGTTTGCCTGTCAATGGACGGATGTCACTCCCTCTCTTACATTCCCATACATTCCTGCACACTCTCTCTCTTTCTTTCTTCTCTTATTTCTGGTCTTTCGTTTTATGCCCTTTGAAGTCAGGAAAGACGCAGCCTATATCGTCCCTGCTTGTGAGGGACAAGCTACGCTGAAAACAACTTCAAATCCCAGAAGTAAGACAGAAAGATACACAATTAAAAAGCTTTCTTGCAAAGGATTTGAACTCACTTCTGTATACTAAGAAAAGGGCTTACTTATTATGCTACAAAACCAGTACTCTCTCTCTCCCTTCCTCTCTGGTCATTTTCCCTGAACACTACTATTACTAACACAGACTATATTATAAGTACATATGTGAACAGGTAATTTTTTAAATCTATTCCAACAATACATTTTCCCTCTTTCTCAAATTTTATACAAGTTTAAATATGCTCATTAAAGCTTATCATCATATCATAAGAAGATAAAAATTTATACATTCTCACAGATCAAAGCTCTTAAGAATAATTTTGGCAGGCTTATTTCTCTTCTCAGATTAGCACACGATGCACTAAAACACAGTTTCCCGGATGTCACCCAGGGATAAGACAAGAGAAAGTATAGAAAACAAAATGGAAAATGCGGAAGAAAGGGTTAAACTGCGAAAAGAAAAAGGGGGCTAACATTTACAAAGGAATTTTCACGTTCTATCGGGAGATTTTATATCTACTACCGTCATGGAAAGTTAAGTCTAAGTCCAAGAATACCGGTGCATCATAATTTTTGTTCTTCTTGAAAAAATAGGACATTATACCAAAACACATAATACGTAATGCATTGAGAGAAAGGTTTAAATTTAAAGTTTCAGAACTAGCACCCAATATGTTGTCTGATCTTAAATTGTTCAAGTGTTTTTATTTGAACGGATCCATAAAATATTACCTCAAAGACCATACAACACAGATGACTACCACTAACCCACCAGAGCTGCCATCTTCCTTAACACACCACATACACGTCACACACACGTCACATACACATCACATGCATCCGTTGCCTTCTCTTCTCTTGCTGTATCACAGACACTGACATAGAAAAATACGGAAATTTTCAAGAGAAGTGGAAGTTATTGAAACATATTCGCCACTGTTGGAATATATATATACATACTTTACTATAAAGAATACATTATATAATATCTACAGTTCTCAATCTAATCTCAAGATTTTGCAATGCCGTAGACTTTGGAGAACTTGGGTTCATGTCCATCAAAGTTTTTCCGCGCCTGCCCTCGAGACCTCTGTGGTGATCTGGGCTTGGACTGAAAGGGCAAAAACACAAAAGAGAAAAGAGAAGGAGTAAGAAGCAACACAAATTACTCAAGAACAGAGAAGAATAACTTAGTCAAAGTGCATAATATGGGGCAACACAGTTATATTAAGTTACAAGAATCAACAGTTTCCAGCTCCACATCATGGTCAGTGGTCAAGAAAAAGGGAAAAAACAATAAAAAAAATCCATTAACAATAAAAAAAATAAGACAAAAGTTGCTGTTTAGACTAAGACAAAGTATTACATGAGAGAACAGCGTACATATATCATAAATAAACCCTTGAATAAATGTAAGAAACTTTCTTCTTGTAGCATTACTTGTTTCTTTGTTTTGTTGAGCTTTCATGGTGCTATCAATACTGTAAGGTTGTTTCAGTGCCAGGAAATGATGAGGACGACAGTGAGACTCAGAAAGAAGTAGTTGGAGCAGACCATATAAGATAATCTACTAACTCCCAGAACGTAACATTGGTTCTTTCCATGATAAACAGACAGCAGAAAAAAAAAGGTACAGGTATGACTTCATAAAAATCCACTCGGACCATTTCAGTAAACATTCTCTTCCCCTCCCAACTCCTCTCATAAACCACCCTCCCCACCCCCTCCACGCTAGCTCTAGCCTTATCTAAGCCCCCTTCGGTAAAATTTCTTCCTCTTCACAACACAACACATCATTCACATTGTTTCAAACGGAAAATGGCAAATGTTCAGGGCAATTGAGGCCTCAATAAACCACCCATTAAATCGTAAATCAGCTGGATGGCAACACTCTACACTCAGTCCTCCCCGGCAGTTGGTCCGATGACTAACAACAACAGAAGGGGACCGAGATAAATTCTTAAGCTCTCCCATCCCCTAACCTGATCATAAAAGACCCAGCGGAAAGTCGACACTTAATCACACAAACACACCCACATGTCCTGATTCGTAAATCTAAAAATTAGCGTTGTCACCTTCCTTCTCAAAATGTTTGCCAGGCAAAAACGTGGCTTTAAATCACTGACTGAGACTAAAAATATCCCTCATTTGTTTAAAAAAATAAAGAAAAAAAAATTGGGGGGATGGTGCAAGACAGCTCTGAGATTACAAAATTCAAGGACACACATTCCAAACTGAAGAGCTCTATCCATACACACCATCTGCCATATGAAGTCTGTCTCTTCTTTTTTTTATCTCTCGACATGTACATACCCAGGGCCTCTATCATTCTCTCAATTTCTCCCAAACACATCAAAAACAAGATTTTTTTCTCTTGGAGACATTGAACTTATGTGAAATCTCCCATTCTGAAATGTACATTCACACTTGATCTTTCTCGCTCTCTTTTCTCTCTCACACCACAAGCACACAGAGTCCCAAATAATCTCTTAACCACTGTCTGCCACACATGCGCACCCAAATAAAAAACTCACCAAAATCCTACTTCCACCAGTAATTCCTACCCCATCCACCCTCCCTCTCCCTTACATACGCATACACAAATGCACAAAACACACAAGCACAAACACACACTCACAGACAAACTCATATACACTCACAGACACACACATACATAAACACATAGACACTCACCAAATGCAGCGACCCAGGCTTCACAACATTGGGTTCATCCTGCAACTCAAAGTCTTTCTGTAGTCGTTGCCCCAAGGCAGACACGCTCTTGGAGGGTCGGAAGTCGCGGGAACGGGATTTGTGAGTGTCCAGCTTACGCTCCGACAGACTCAGCACCACTTGCTTCATCACAGACATCTCCTGGGGGATAGAGCGTTCGAGTCCATGACTTTACAGTGATATCGTTATTGTTTTGTTGAACTTCTATGAAACTATGCTATCTACACCTTTTCAACACTATTGACACTGAAAGGTCATTTCAGTGACAGGAAGTAACTAGACGAGTTTTAACTGGTAATTACAACAGGTAACTTCACAACCTTGATGAATGTCTAAAAAGAGTGTGATAAATCTCATTTCCCATACCAGCAATAGCAAAAGGAAGAGGTATCTATACATAGATATAATCCATTAAGTAGGTCCGTGGTGTAATTACACACATCAAACAGAGAAATTTAAACAGAACATCATGCATAACCAAATTTAAAGTTTTCTGGAAAATTTGGCTCTTCTTTCATAACATCAAGCATCACAAGTGAACACACAAAAGAGAAAAGGCTGTTGCTAGAGTCCCAAAGAGTTCGTGCAAATTAGTGAATGCACTGGGAAAAGATAAAAACTGGTGTGAAACCTCAAGTGATATTACATCGGAAGCACATTGCTAAAACAGTCCTTTGCATGGGAGATATAAGCAGTTCTAGAGCAAAAAAATGACAAGTCTACTGACCTCGTAACAGTGTCTGAGGTGTAATTGTTAAGCTCTTCGCCTATCATGTCGAAGACCTGGTTTGGTTTGGTTGTTGGCTTAACGTCCCTTGCAACACTGTAAGGTCATTTAAGGGACGGGCGACTTCGACCCTGCCTGTCAGGGCCAACCCGAGCTGAGAGGGACATTATTCCAGCACAAAAACGGAGATATACTCGATCAAAGAAACTGCCCCACGCGGGCCTCGAACTCGCGTCCTCTGCATGATAGGCGAAGTGCCTAACCATTACACCACAGCGCCGGTTTGGAAGACCTGAGATTGGTCCCAAAAGCCGATGAACATCAGCTGAGATTTATCCAACTCAGCCCATGTTGGCCCTGACAAGCACGGTCGAAACAGCTTGTCTCCAAAATGACCTTACAGTATTAAAAGGGATGTAAAAGTAATAGAAAACAAAGAAAACACTGACCTCTTTCTGGTTGAGTAGCCTCTCCAGATCAAGGCTCATCTGGTTGTGCGTGCGTGCCAGGTCCTCTCGTTCTTTCTCCACTTTCCTGAGGATTGGAGAAGAAAAATAAAAAATCTTTTAAACAGAGTCAATGTGTAGCACAATCAACAATAGAATTCTGGTTTTTGTTTGTTTGGTTATTGTTTTACTGCGCTATCAACACTATAATGTCATTTCTGTGTCAGGAAGTAGATTACGAAGGACAATAGTCCCACATAGAAAGAGTAGAAGAAGCAGACCACACCAGAGCGCCTGCCAACCATAAGCTAGAATTCTTGAAACAGACGTTTCATAAAATGTTCTTATAGTGAATGTAGTGAGGCACACTAAACCAAAACCAAACGGCACACAAACAAATGCATATACTCACTCAAAGAGCTTATCTTACCTGAAATCATCCTCCAAGACCTGTATGTGTGCGGCCTGATGCTTTAGCTGACTTTTATACAAACACAAACACACACAAATACATACACAAATACACAAGCAAAGAGCTCATCGTACCTGAGATCATCCTCCAACACCTTTATGTGTGCAGCCTGTTGCTGTAACTGACTGTCCCGCACGCGGATGGAGTTGATGAGGTAGCCGTACGGTTGTTGCGACTGATCCAACAGGTTGTTTGTGTTCTCAACCTGGTAAGTAAGAGACAATATGGTAAGACATTACGTTATTGACCTCAACAAAGAGAAACTTGCTGTGGTAAGTGAGTACATGCAAAAGAGAAAACTGTTCGTTCGACCTGGCAATCTTGACAATGATAATAGGCTGATCCAGATTTTGGTTGTGGCCTTGTTGTTTGATAATGGCATTGCTTGGTAGTCTCGACCTAGCAAGTTTAGAAACCACAAAAATATCTATTTGACTTGGCAGTTATGACATTGACATAATGTGATGTCCAGGCCAACATCCTAGTCACTGAAAAGTTGCGGCTGTGTAGTTTGGGCTGACCATGTGCTCTTGGGAAAGGCATTTTGAATTCTTTTTCTTCTCTTCACTTAGGTGGGAAATAATACCCAATTATAGACTGAGAAAATTTGTGTTAGGAAGAAGAAGTAGATAAGGGCCAAAGTAACATTTAAGAAAAAAAAAAAGGAGTCTCCATCAACCACCCACATGACCAGGAAAGATTATGGAAAGTGTGGACAGAAAAGTTGACAAAATCACAAAGTTTTTCCTCCACCACAATATCATAAGGAAAGGCAACATTGCACCGACTGACCTCTTTGACCAGCTGATCTGCCTTGGACTTGTGTTCCTGTAGTTCCTGGCGTAGTGATGTGTTGGTCTTTTCCAACTGGAGTACACGCCGCGCTAAGTGCACACTGCCAACAGAGACAAGATGGAAGATGGGATGTGATGTAAAGAAAAAGGGAAGAGGTTGCACATCAGGAAAAAATAAAGGGGTGTACTTTGTTGCACAATACAGTCAATTTATTAATGCCAAGAAAAAGATTAGGATGAAAATAACATTTCGGTGGTGCAATTACAAAAGGATGAATAAACTGTTATATATTCTTTGCAGTAGTCACCCCTTTACCAAACAATCAGTGATTTATTTGACACTAGAAGAAAGAAATGATCGAAGAAGAAGACGTACCACGCATCCGACAATATGTTTGTTTAATTGAGGTTTGACAGAACAATTAATAGATAGATAGATTGCATTTATATAGCGCATATCCCCGCTCGAAAGCAAGCTCTATGCGCTTTACAATCATTATTACCCCAGC
>JAUKPP010046176.1:0-16889 GCA_032273245.1 Phyllaplysia taylori | reverse complement strand
CTTTCATTTGATGTTGTTCACATTCTACTACATGCATTGACAACACCCAAGATCTTGGGATAATCCTAGTTTGTACTTAGTCTCAGTTTGTACTAGCTGTCAGGAAGAATGAAGATCCTCATTTGTCCTAGGAAAGACGCGGATCCACGTTTGTACTGGATATTTACTAGGACAAATACGGATCCTTGTTTGTCCAAGGAAAAACGCGGATCCTCATTTGTCCTAGGACGATCCACGATCGTCCTGAATACTCGTTTGTCCTGTGACATATACAAGTATATAGAGAGGCACAATGACAGTGCACAACGTGTAACGTAAAAAGTACCATGCGCATTTGCCTCTCACGCGCGCAAAAACAAATAGATATTATAATATCCTCATCACTCAAGCCCATCAAATCCCATGGCAACATCTTCCTTATTCGAAATGATCATCAGTGAACAATGAACCAACTAATTATTTCAATGGTGTATTGAGGCGGGGTCTTCAATCATGCATGAGTCATCCTCTCTTTCACACATCTCAGTGCTGTCTTGTACCATTTCCAATTTTCTATGATGCGAATGTGAGACAATTTGAGCGTCAGCTTGTGAGTTAATGTCTCATTTTCGCGTCGTGAAAAATTCATCACTGAGCTGACGATAAGTCTATTGGGATCTTTTATGATAAGAGGATGATAGTGCTAAAAGTTCACATTTCTAATTGATAATTCCCGACATTAGGGCGATGATTTGGGGTTGGGGGAAGCAGATCGCGCGGCGGGGGAAGGGGTGATGGTTCTAATTCTGTCCTCACTGAACTAGAGCATTTTGTTATAATGTGGTTCCTGACCCACTTGGTTTGAATACAACAGTTTGTCCTAACTTTACATTATTGTCCTTCTGTCATAGAACGGCAGAGCTGCCAAGGATAACTCCAATGAATTATAATTGCATTATGGTTTGTCTTCAGAGAGTTTACGTATTGACTTTTCTTTTGTTTCAGTGGCGGCCTGCTGGGTATGGCCATTAGCGCCCCGGAGATCAATGTGTGAGTTTTGGGGGATGGAGGACTTTTGATTTGACAATAGTAGTGATTATTGAGATGGTTGGGGTGACGGTAACAATGTTAAGTGAGCATTCTCTTTTAATATTGTACACGTCCATTCTTTGAACATTGCAATAGCCTTGAGATTCCCCAATATTATGCCACGCTTGATGTTCAATGCATAATTACTAACAATGTATTAGAACTGGCAAAATGCATTAGAACGAGGGATAAAAGGAGAAATACAGACGAAAAAGTTCATGACCACGATGGCCTGTGGAGAAGATTACTGTGAGGAAACAAGCAGACGTTGTGTAGGGTTGTCGCTCCGTAAAATTGTAATACAGAGGCTATTTCTATGATTATTTATGATGGGGTAATATTTTTCTTGTTCTACAATTACATGTATGACAGTAGTAAAAATTAAAGATTTTTATTGTGATGTGGTCGTTTAGATGAAGATGGAGTCAGGATAGTTTGTATTTTTATAGTGATGAAGATTGTACTCTAGTGGGAATGCTTGTGATGGTGGTGGTGATTTTGGGTTGATGCTTATTTACATGTATGTTAATGAAGATAGTTATGATTTTTTAGCTCACCAAGCATCTGTATTCAGCTTATGAACTGCAAAATTGTTCATCTATAGCAATTGATCTATCTAATCTTGAATAAGTTAGTGAAATAAATTGACATAATTGTAAACATTTAATGAATTTATTCTCGTGCCCACAATAAGTACACTTTTTTTTTGTTCTAAACCAGGAGTCACCGGCACCCTCTGGCCAACGTGACAGAGACAAACAATGCCATGTCCTCCAATCACAGTGGCAATGGTACAGCAACTGCTCTGTTGCCATCCTCTGACAATAAGGTGAGTGCTGGAATTGTAAGGCCCGAATTTAGAAAAAAGACTAAACATGTGTTGAATTCACACATATGGAACAGATCATGAGTCTATTGGTTCCTTATGAAAATCTGTGGTGTCATTGAGGGAAACTGAACATGATGTAAGATCCTCTCACAAAACTAGAATTTGCTTTGTCTAACAAACTGACCATCCCATTTAGTGTTGGCAAGCTGCCACCAGGTTTTTTTTCAAAAGATGCCGGTTTCCAATTTTCCTGTTATATTGATTGTTTTTACCGAAATCATTGAAATGGAACTCTTTTCCTGTTATATTTATTGTTTTTACCGAAATCATTGAAATGGAACTCTTTTCCTGTTATATTTATTGTTTTTACCGAAATCATTGAAATGGAACTCTTGTTATTAATTCTGCATTGTTTTTGGTTTTTTCTCTCATGTTAGTTGTGTCTGTCTCTTTGTATGCAACTTTGTACATTTTCTGTTTTAACAAAAGTTGAAGGGCATCCTTGATTACCATAACATATTAATATGTTTTTAATTTTCATTATGAAATTAGAAATGGTATTACATGTATATCCTGACCTTTAGTATTCAAGCAATCATAGAATCAATAGGCTTTGTAGTGGTGCATGGTGTAGGCTTTGCTGTCAAATCAAAATATTTTTCTCTCCTCAACAAAGTTGGACGAGTTGAATACTTTTATTTACCTCTCTGTCACTAGCTCCATACTTTTTTAATTAGCAGATTTCCCTGTTCGATTAGTTACTAACCTAGAAGATGTAGAACCGTATGTTGTTGTTAGTGAAACTTGCTTTGTGCCTTTGTGCAAGGTTTTGTGTATGAACCAACAGCTGACATGCCTTTTGTTGATTTTGGCAGTCATTGTTGTGGTATTGCTATCGACTGTTTACCATTTGTCACTGTCTTCATTTTATGTAAAAATATTGGCATGAAGTCTTTTTTTCTACTATGTTAATCTGTTTTAACCACAAACCATGTTTTCCACCATCTTTGGTGTAATGATTAGGCTATTTACCTCTCCCCCAGAGAACGAAGTTTTAGCTCCACTTGGGGCAGTTTCTTAATTCATTATCTCCATCACTTTTGGTTTGGTGTGGTTACCAGTATTACGTCCCCTGCAACACTATAAGGTCATGTAAGAAACTGGCTATACTTTGTCTCTGACTGTCAGGGCCAACCCGGGCTGAGAGGAAAAAATTCCAGCAGCTCATTTGCATGCGGGATCGAACTCGGGTCCTCACATGGTAGGTGAAGAGCTGAACCATTACTCTGCAGCACTGGTATCTCCATCTTTCTCTTTCGATGTATCGTCTCGCTCAGCCCAGATTGGCTCTGATGCGCAGGGTTGAAATAGCCCACCTCTTCAAGTGACCTTATAGTGTTGCAAGGGACGTAAAGTCAAACCACCATTAAGCCACTACAAACAACAACAGCCTGACTTTCTAATGTCAATCAATGCTTTGTGTCTGGGTGTGATGATCTGCAAACGCCTTGGTCATTGTCTCAGATATTATGTAGACAATCCCACCTGCGGATGATCTGCATTTTTTTCTGCTGGGATTTTATTCCCTCTCTGCTCGGGTTGGCCCTGTCTCTTAAATGACCTTACAGTGTTGCAGGGGATATAAAACTGATACCAAACCAAACAGCCAAACTCCAAGTCAAGACGTAAAAGAGCCAAGTTTAACTCTAGGATGCAGGGGGTGTAGAATTGGTAGGTAACCAAAATTAATAACCAAAAGACATGTAGCAATATTGTTACTTTTCCACACAGATGCATTGTGACATAGACCTGGAGGAGCGACGGTGCCGACCTTACCACAAGAACGTGAGTGCAGTCAGCACCAGTGAACCACCAACTTACGAAATGGGCAGCGTCTCTGGACATCCTCATGGCGTTATGCTGCCTCGCTACACGAACGCGCCAGTGCCCAATACAGAGACTGTTGGCAACTTAGGTGAGCTTTAAATATTTGAGTTACTTGTTTTTTCAGGGAAGGACTGCTCTGTATATGAGAATGAAATACCATGTATCATGAAAGTATACTTGTATCTGTCAGTAGTAGAGTAGTGCAACCCTTAAAGATAATATGTGTGATAAAATAATATGACTAATTTTTGTGTTCCTTGTTTTACAGCATTTAGAACACATTATGATACAAGGCATTATAATAGACTGTACAAAATATGTCATAAATAGTAAACAGTAAACAATGAACAAAAACCTTTCGCTGTTGCATTTACTTTGACTGTCCTCCATATATGAAAGAAATGCTGTTGATGAAATAAAGATAGGATAAAAGAACCATTGAAAAGAATCATATTCATCTCTCTTGATGCAAGATTCTTCAGTATTCTATCAAAACTGGCATGGCCAAAGTACTGCACCTGCCAAGTTATTTTCAGTATTGGTCTGTGCTGCCAGAGACAGTTGACCGTATGACTTTTACTCAACTTTGACTTATGGATCAATGGTCTGCATTAAGGCAGTGCTATCACTGTGGTGAAAGAGACTTTAGCATGCAGTGCTAACTTGTAGTTAGTTATTAGCAAATTACTTCTAAAGAAGCTGATATATTTTCATCATTACCATTATGACATCAGTTTCACGCTGAATACCTGTTTTCAACCTTATCTCTTTTGTATTTTCCCCAGGGCTGTACATTGTCTTCTTCCTGATTGTCATCTCATCCCAAGCCACAGTGGCCGTGCCCTTCAATGCCCTAGTGGCTGACAAGTCGCACCCATCACAAAGAGGTATGCAATCTGATCAGGAAATTCTAGATATCTTTTTGCCTAAGACATGTTCAGGCTGGGAAATACTCAAAATTGCTAACAAGTGGGATTTAAAATATCTTATAAACATATTTGCCAATGGTTGATAAATGGTTAAGACTTGCATACCAGGTAATTATCTTGTGTGGGTCGAGGAGAGATCTTATAACTGGCTTAACATTTCCAAAATGATTATGTTTCTCCAGGTTTCAACTCAGGTATGATGGGTGCAATGATCCTGTTGGGAAATGTGTCAGGAGCAATGGCTGGAATTGTCTTTACGGTAAGGCAGTGTCTGACATTGTGTTCTTTAATAAGTGGATTATCATAAGTATTTTGTGAGTGCTTGACTTGACTTGACTTTTCCAATCCAGCAAACATATGGGCTCGAGCCCTCTGGCTTGTAGACATGGCATAGATTTTGCATGTTTTTAACAATTTAGTTTTGTCGGTGCAAAATGTGTTTCCGACATCTTGGGAGGTGGGTAGATAGATATTTTGCAGGTCGCTAAGTGCAGGACATTTAAATAGGAGGTGTGGATCTGTTTATTCCTGGCAGTCACACAGTGGGCAAGCAGGAGAGGGTCCCTTCCAGATCCAACTTAGGTATGAGTTCAGTGGGATGTGGCGTGTCCGCAGGTGAAAAATACTGACAAACTTAGCTACTGGTGTCTCAAATGGCAGTATGTGCTTGATGTATAAATTTCTCTACTTTTTTATAATGGAAATTACAGTGCTGTAGATTTTGTGTCGGCAAGAATACACAATAAATATAATGGTCAATGGGGAGATTTTCGACCTTTCTATAATTATTTTTATCTGGGCTCATCTCCCTCATTGTGTTCTTATTCTTTTGCAGTTCAATAAGAAGTCTTTATAACTTTTTTTGCAGCGCATCGGAGTCTTGGCTATGTATGCCATCATCATTGGAGTACTGGTTGTGTGCATTCTCATCACAACCTTCAGCATCACAGAAGCACAGGCTAAGCCTGACAGGAAGGCAGAACCACTCAGTGAGATACTTTTCTCTGCAGCTCTCTCTTACCTGCTTTATTGAATTTGATTGCTAATACAGTTTCTAGATTAGTACAGAAAAGAAAGTCATGGGGGGTTTGTTTGAACATCCTGTTGCATGAACCGGAATTTGCAAGAATATTAGCACCTGGAAATCAAGAACGTCGATTTCCATAAATTTTCAGAATTCCATCAATTTTATTTGCTCTGTCAGTTCTTTGCCAATGGAATTTGATGAATTCGAATCCACCTCCAGCATTGTCACTTACTTTTTTAAAGTGCTGAAGGTGATGATTGGGATCTCTTGAAAGAAAGTTAAACAAATTTTGTTGTGTGAATTTGGCATTCCTGCTTAAAGCAATTTAACTTTCTGGGTTGACACACCAACGAAAGATTATTTCATATGACTGTTGCAAGATGTAAAGAAACTCAAGGACATCTAATGGGTTTATCACAACAGATGTCAGTTTTGTCTTTACTGTCAAGGAGAGTAAACTTCAAAACTTTTTTCTTTTACAGGCTGCAGAGTTGTGTTTCTTGGATTCTGGTCACCATTGAAAGGTACATCGTTGTGCTCTGTCTATGTTAGTTTATAAACAAACTTTTGATAATGAAAATCCATTACCCGTAATAGCTGTTAGTATAAAAAGAAATCCCTGTTGAGATACACGGGTCAATATTATTATTAATAGAGGTCTGCTGTTTCACTTTAGTGTTGCATGTTTTGCATCTAAGCTCTGAATGAAATCTACTTTAGTTCTGAATGAAATTTGGTTTTGCCTCCTCAGTAACTGTTTTTCATTTAACTTTTTGGCAGTGTTAGCTGAAAGTGTGTGACAAAATGTCATGTTTGTCTTTTCTTTTTTTTCTACCCACAGAGCATGACTTCAGATGGGTGTTCATCACACGATTCTTGATGCAGCAAGGGGTGGCCACAATCACAGGGTGGGTTTTTCCCACAATCATAAGATATCTGTGGCCCATCATTGACAATTTGTTGTCACATGGCGCATATATATAGGCCTATGTGGCGAGCCTGAGAAGCCTAGTTGCGTCACGGCTGGCTGCACATGACCACTAGGGTTCTTTGTCCATCTGGCTGTGTAACTTCAAAGTGTTAAGCAGTTTATGTGTGTGTTACCCTAGAGAAGTCGTATAAATATAGCAATTTCTACAGCGGGTGAGAAAATCTATACCTGTGTTTTTAATGTCTTACTCCATATGAGTATTCTTGTGAGGAGGCAGTTTGTATGAATAATGTTTTTTCACCCCTCATGTTTTACAATGGAACAATGGCAAAGAAGACATTGTAAGGTCATTTAAGAGACAGGCTACTTCAGCCCTGCCGTCAGGGCCAACACGGGCTGAGAGGGAAAATCCCAGCAGAAAAAAACACAGATCATCCGCACATGAGATGGAACTCGCATCATCCCCATGATTGTCGAAGAGCGTAGCCACTACAGTTTATGTGCTTTTTGTTTTGTATTGGTCAGAATATTTTGTTCATCGATACATATCATTTCAACTCAAATTTTCCGAGGTGATTGACTAAAGTTGACTTTTTAATTGTTTCCTAAAACAGAAAGCTTTGTAAAAATTGTATAGATTTCTAAAACTTAGCTATTCATAGGAAATTTTTCTGTCCCAGATTCCTGGAGTACTGGCTCAATGACATGATCCCTCTGCCCAACTGCATGGCAGCTACTACAGCCGTAGCCATGTTGCTGTTGCCCTTGCTGTTTGCTGCTGCAGTCAGGTGAGTTTGTTCACAACTGTACATTTCATAGCAAGAGCAATTTTTTTCGTTTATTAAGTCAAGCCTGAAAGCAAGTGTTATTTATATTTTTTTATGGCACATGGAAAAATTGTGATGTTATCTCTATTTATTGTATCTATTATACAATGTATTTAGTGTTGGTTTCTGATCATAATTTTTTTTACTAGCAAATCAACAAGTGCTTGGCCCTAATGTACATAAATAAACAAGAGAATAAACGAGTCACTTAGGAATCTAAGCGGAGGAAGATTCCGATCACATCACTGGCTTGGTGCTCACTGCTCTAGTACATCATGTACTACGCTGTCGCTGATTGTTTGTGGCGAGAATCACTATACTGGAGCTCACTGTTTACAATCCAAACATTAGGTCAACGTCAGGTCACAATAATAATAACACAATGAATATGCTCTGAACAACTAAAACTCGAGAATCACAATGGACTGCACTGTGGTGCATCTTCACACACCCCCTCCCCACCCCTCACACACACACGCCTCCACACCTTCCATGTGCCTTTGTCTGAGATCCCTGAAGCACTTTGCATAAGACAGACGGTTAGTTGTACTTTTCGAGCACTCACTGAATACCATCATTCCAGCATGGGAATCTGCTCATTTAATACTTTGCAGTCACTCAGCGCAAATTGCGCCGACCCAAATTTGACGATCCAGTCACACGGCGCATATATACGCCAGGCCCAAGTAGTCCGATCACGTCATGGCTGGCTGCGTGTGACCTTAAGGGTTCTTGTCCTTCTGCTCGTGTGACTACAAAGTGTTAACCCACTACCCGCAAGCCCAGCTGCTTTTTATTCAACAGCAATATCTGCGTTCTATTAAAACGAAACAGTATAGAGTGCTCACCCCACCAATAATAATACATTGTTTGTAGATGATGGCAATGGCTATTAATGATATTTACAATGATTTTCTCTTCATGGTGCTGTGTTCCAGGTATCTTAATTAGACGATAAGCTGACATTGTAAAAATATGCATGGAGAAATGTGGATAGGCGCTAACAATTTGTCTTCCCCAATTGATAAGAGTAGTAATGAAAATACAGCAAAGGCAGATTGCAGAGTGTTAGGCTTATATTACTTAACCACTCAAGAGTTAATATGTTTCGAGGGAATTACTAAATGAGCAGGCAAGGTGCAGTAACACACAATTTGCCATAACTTATAGCTCTTACTCTAAACTGACTATAGGTGAATAATTCCAATGGTAAATTGGCTCCTCATCATTGCAGAATGTGCTGTTATAGGAGCCGTATTACACAAATGGTGTTTTTGCTTCTGAAATTATTGATTTCTGAATATTAGAAACAATAAATTATTCTATCAATAACTTGAGTTTTGATGTGCAAGGGTTGACTTTTGTTCTAATAGGACATTTAAAACTTTTTAATTGCAGCTCCATCATATTTGGCGTGGTCTCAGACAAGACAGGGTACCGCAAGATCATCGTTACTATAGCATGTAAGATATACGACTGAATACTTGTCTGGTTGTTGTTGTAACCCATTCTTACACCAGTTCTGAGGGAGACTTGTTGTTAGGCTGTCATTTTTGCAGTGCTTGCTATGCTATTATAATCAGCCAGGTTTACATAATCAGAGTTGAGGGATAGAGTTCCTACTTGCAAACATATGTATATACATATATTATGTTGTTTAAGGGTCTATCGTTTGTGTCAGGACTGTGAGGTCAAGAGCAGCTTGTCATGGGTTCAACTCCTATCACATTGAGCCAAAGGTGAAAAGGAAATCTAGCAACTTTCTCCCTAAGTCTGAGAATGTCAGAACAGTGTTATGATTAGGATCGGCTTGTGCCTGTATATCATGACTGGGTGGGACATTTAGGTTGCATTTCAGCTGTTCCATGTGTGGCTGCATAATATTTATTTGTGCAAGAAGCACTGTCAGTGACGTAAACTTAAAGAGTTGAAAAGGTGTTAAATGAAACCAAGTATTCTCTTTTACAATTTCTTAATGTTAATTTTGCTGGATTTTTTATGTACCTGTTTTGGAGGCAGAGGTCAATGTGAACTCATGGAAATAGAGCATCTGATACTATTTGTTTGTTTTCTTTTAAGATGAATATTGTAGCTTGTCATAGTTTACATTTGCCGTCTACAGCAACAATGGAGTTAAGTGCTTTTTTATTACCTGAACTGAATTTTGTATTTACTTTTTATCAATAAGGCACCAACAGGATTCTATGTTATTCTTTATAAATAATATGTTTTGACATATTAATGATCACTAGTCATTCAGTAAACTGCCAATCAATCTTTTGTGTTAAAATTTCTCTTTTCTATCAAACTGCTTTTTAAAAAAATTTTTTTTACTAACTTCAGGTATCGGTATCATTATACTTTAAAATGTTTGTTTTGCAGTGATAGGATATGGATTACGTTAAAATACGTTAATATATTACAAATACGCTATATGATTCTCACTATTATAAACTGATGACCTCCACAGCATTTATGATGGGAGTAGGATCATTCATCCTAGCATTCCTGTCTGGGGACTATGCTTACTTTATTGCTGCTGTTGTCTCTTTTATTATAGGTAAGTTGTAATTCAACAAAAATGATTGTTTAATGCCATTACGTGTACTCAAATGACAGCTGATGATTTCATGAGAAAAGAGTGTTGGTTTCTGCAGCTTAAAAAAAAAGAAAAGCAAAACATTGGGACAAGCTCCATTTGCCTGTGCAGATATCAATGAGAACATGTGATTTTTAGAACATTGAATTGATAGATAATGTAAGTGTACGTCTCTAGAAGACTGTGTTCAGAAAATGCACATATGAATAAGAAAAGAAATTGGAGGGATTTCAGCAGATTCCATTTGATCACCCTGTATAATTCTATTTGTTTTTGTCCAAATGTGACATTTGTTATTGTGATAATGTTTTATCAATGATTTATTGTCTTCTTTTCTTTATTTATATTCTATACTCTGATCTCCACACTTGGCATGTTGCTTTTCCCACGGCCTCACTACCTTGGTTTCCAGGTTTTTCCATCAATCAGAAAAGAACTCTACATTCCTCCTTTTCTTCTCTTTTCCTTTCCTTCCTTTTGCTTTCAAAGTTTGAAAATATCGTGAAAGTCAGCATGTAAAAGCAAACTAAAAATTAACGTAATGGCTATTATCATCTTTTACGCACCTTTCAATTCATATGCATCCAATACATGAGGCTTTTCCTTTTCTATATAGTATATAGATATACTTTTTTTTCCAAATACTCTTTCCTTTTTTAAGTTTTATAGTATCTATTTTTTTTTTTCAAAAGCTGTGCCATTCTTTCAAGTTCAAATAACTTCCAGGCCACTCCTCTCACCCTGCTCTCTCAAAGTTGTCAAAACGCTTGACTATTCTAAGGAAAACAATCATGATGATACTAGATAGGAAAAACAATCCTTGGGTTACTTCCCATGAATGAAGTCGTGCGGTTGCAAACTTTCTGCAAAAAACACTGACTAAATCCAAGTGGTGACAGAAAGAATTAAATTCAGGCGCAATTTTTTTTTCTCGAAAAGCGTTCCTCATAGCCTGGATTGGCACTTTAAGTAAAGTCAAAGTAGATTCTCTCTTTATTGACCTTACTGTTATGCAAGGGACGTTAATAAAATAACTAAATGTTCAAAATCAAACAAGCTTTTTCAAAGTCTTTAATGAGTCTTTTCACTTCTTCACTGCCTTCAAAGTCAATATTGGATGATTTTCTGAGGTTTTGATGTGCTCCACTCCTTGTTTCTCCTTTTAAATGTTACTATTATCTTAATCTACATTAGAGCACCTATAATCCAACAGCTGATAATCAGACAAATTCACATATCCGACACAATCAGTGGGAACCAAATTTTTTCCTCTATTTCATGTCTTGATAATCCGACAATTCGCTGCTCTGACTCCGACCTAGGTTAAGAGATAACAAAACTGATAATTACATAGCAAAAAATTTGTTTGATAATTCCACATCAGTTTTTAGATTCTTTGGCAGGTATGACCGGTTACACTATACAGGTCGCCACACAAAGAAGAGATGAAACCCCGAAAACAGGATGTAACGCTGGTTACGTAGAATCCCATTCACCAACATGACATGTTGTAACAACACAGAAGGGGCAAGAGCTCGTAAAATAGCAGATGTACGGTACCAAGCTTGACCACTGCACTTGGACTCCTCATAACCACTTCCGACTGTGTAGAGCCTGATAACTTTCAAGGCATGCCAGATGCCCATAAGCAAACAAAAGAAGCCATCTTCAACTTCATCACCAAATCCTACACACCCCTTTTTCAACACCGTGTATAGTCCTAACATTAACAAGATTTATACAAAGGTCAATTGGGTTTTGGTATAGATCTTCATGTACTTGTAGCCTACTAATTGCAATATTTTAACAAAAAAGATACCCAAGACGGCAAATCTGAATGAAATCAAAGTGTTAAATGAAGCAGGGTTATATGGGGTCAACCTATGGCAGATTCGATAATCTAACAAACTAGATAATCCAACACTTTTGCCAGGAATGGGCAATGTCGGATTATCGGTGCTCTACAGTAGTTCCTTACACCTAGATGGCCTTGAAAGGTACCAGTTGGTAGACTCACAACACCAAGTGTTTACCTCAATGTTTGCATTCTCAGCTAAAAGAACGAGTGAGAGTATTGAATATTATTGAGTCATAGGAAGTTTTTGCTGCAATCCCATTACAGACATTGCCATATCAAATCATACATCAACTTCAAGAAACTTCTTCATCTCAAAATTCTCTAACATTAAAATGTTTCTATTTCAGGCTTGGGATTTGGAGCCTATCAGTCGGTGGACTTTGCCCTGGTCATGGATGTGCTGGCCGAGGACTCAGACAAGGCCAAGGACATTGCTGTGTGGCACCAAGCTCTGGTCCTCCCTCAAGCCCTGGCCACACCTATTGGCGGGGTCGTCCTTGACCTCTTCGAAAAGGTCAACTGCCACATTGGCCTGGGCTACATCATCCTTTTCATTCTCACTTCTTTCTACTGTTTTCTGAGCGGAGCGCTGGTGTTCAAAATCCGCAGAGCTCGCTAAGGCCACGAACAGTGTAGCCTGGTTGGTCTCTCATCTAGCCCTCAACACTGTTGACTGCCATAAATTTATATTTTTAAAGATTTGTTTGGTTTGCTGATTTGTAAAGCTGTCAATGGGAATGAATTTTATGCTTTTAACTATATAAATAGCACACCTGCTCTTCTCATGCACTTGATTAGAAACAGCATTTTTATTACAAGATCAGCATTACATGGAATTTTGGAAATTTTCTCATGTGACAGCCCTCAAGTATTTTCTAACATTTCTTTTCAACCACAGTATCATTCCTGTTTATTCATAATTTGGCATTGTTTATCCCAAGTTAAGCTGTTTTCCTTAACCACTACATGTCTTGCCATGAAACAAGTGTAAAATTGAGGTATCCTCACTCCAATGTTTACTATCTGATGTTTTGTGACAGTTTTGATCAATCTTTATAAAACAACATGATTTTGGAGATTATGAGAGACAAAGAAGAGGAAAACAGATGCCAAATTGCTTAGCACCTTGGCTAACTAAACCTCCTTATTCATTGCTCTGTTTTCTTATTTATTAGTTTTACTCGCAACTGTGAAGGATCATTAATTTCAGAGCATATAATACTTCTTATTATAGAAAGATTTTTATTTGTATTTTCAATAATGAAGTACTTATTACATACAAAATTATAAAAATAATGTTTATTTCAGATTTAGTGTCCTGGATCACAGTGCATTGTCTTGTGTGTACTGATGTCACACAAAGATATATTCATCTTTATCGGTCTGTTAGAGTTGTCTGCTTTCACTTCTTTACAGCAGGCTTTCCTGTGCTGATAATGACATTTTGCACTCTCTCGTGTTCTCAAAGAGAATTTGATAATGAAAACTTGCTCAGGTTGAGAGTTGTGCAGTCATATTTGACAGAAAAAGGATTAATGTATCAAAGCTTAGTCCCACAACTAAACTTTTCCTCTCTAGTTTGGTCTGCTGTGCTTGATCCATATAAGAATATTTTGCTCTTACAATACAATATTCATTTTGATCTGTGCTCAGAGAACAAAGTATTTTCAACATGCCTGCATCTATTCAATATTCTTAGTGTTATTGTTGATAATGAGTTTGCAGAAGATTCTCTCATTTCTTTACCAAGACATGATGCTTTTAATACCTGGGGTATACTCTCCAGAGTAACAAAGCAGTTGAAGGATGTTGTTTGTCACTTTATAGATTTACTTAATTAAGCTTAGTCACACCTACAACTACGAGGCTTAACAAGTATAAAAACCAGTCACTATGCACCAATGCAATTTTGATAAAAGAAATTATTCCCTTAAGTTCTGAACTTAGTAAATGAAGCAATCTATTTTGTTGAGCCATGACAAGCATTCACATCTTTTCTTAGACAATGTATGATGCTGTAATCAGGTGGCTATTTGTTGTTTTCAAGGCAGTTGGACTTTTTGTTTTCAATGAGACTTATATTAGGAGTAAGTTTGTTGCTTTTGGGCAAGAAATCTTGTCAAAGCCAGCATCAGTGTATGAGCAATGTGAAACTATTCTATCATTGTGAGAGTGAAGAACTCATGACATTCCCCCAGTAATTGTTGTCTCTGTGTTGTGGTGGCTCAACCTATAATAGCTGTTGTTCTCATTTGTTAACTTATCATCTCATATCTTTTGGATTGTAATGATATCATTGCTATGTATCTGCTCAAGTTTTTTGTTTTGAAAATGTGGATACAATTCACAATATATAATGTTCTTTTTTTCTTGTTTTGCCCTCATGATGAAGGGATGAAAACTTCTGAGGATGTGATATCCACACCAATTTTTGCCATCTTTATAGCAAAGATAAACATGTGTCATTTTTTTCATTCTCTCATTGTTCATATCATTTGCCCATCTATTTTAAAGGTTCTCTAGGTTCAACCTTACCAAAAGAATCTCACAAACAACAATGTATCCATGATATATATTTATTTTTCGTGAATGATATGTATAGATTTTTAAACTTTCGTTTGTGAATATTATAGTCAGTTATTAAAGTGCTCTGTCATTAGAATGTCTTCTCATTTTATATTTAAACTACGGTATATGGGTGCCATTGGAAACTAGGCACATTGCCATTTTGGGGGAATATTTAAGTAATACCACTACACTCGAAAGTTTTCCATTCACTGCTTTTGGTTTTATGAATTAAAAGTTAGGTGAGAGTGAGAGCCTCATTAAAGTTGTCCATGTCACTCACAGTTTATAATGGTGAAAACTATTTTTAGCTTTTTCACAGTTCTATCATGAATTAAATTATCTATAAAGTCCCAGGCGCTCATACAATATAGTTGTAGTGGAAAGCGCTAGGGCTTTCATATTGAATTGTACTTAAATATGTGATCCTGTTTGACTTATATATATGCGATAATATAAATATATGTATGTATTCTGATAATGATATTTGTGACCTTCCTCAAGGCCATCAGTCTCTGTCTGTATTCTTCTGTCTGGTGCATCCACCCGTGTTGGCCTTTATTGCTGTGTCTTTCCTTGCTTGATCCTATCCTGTGCTGCCAATGCTGTACCTCAATATATCCTTCTCTGCCTATTGCTTTGCTGTGTGGAGGAAGGACGATGCATTCGCTCATTAACTTGAAATATTTATACAATTTTTTGTATTATCTTTAAAATGAGAAGTATTCTGTATTATTTAGTCAGGGAAAAGCCCAGAGGACAGAGGGAAAATTTAGAGATTGGGTGTATTTGGAATGATAAAGGAGTTGAGATTTTGGGTGAGGTAGGGTAAAAAAAAATATTCAGTTTCCAGAAAAAAGCTCTTGGAGTGAATGAGCCACTTCTCAATGTCAGTTTGAATAGTAGCCAAAGAGTGAAACCAGCTAGGTTGATTGTAGAGGCCAAAACTTCGCCGTTGAATTTGCTGTAAGGGTTTTGTGGATTTGATTAGCCTGTGGAGCCCTGGTTCTTGATTCAATGAAGTTTCTTTCTTAACGGCTAATTTCAGCATGATGCTTGTAAGTGGCCTAAGTCCAACTTTGGCCATTATGGAATATACCCATTATGTTCCACATCATGGTGCATTGTTTGGTATTAAACGTTATCAAAAGTGCCAGGCCGTATTGCTAAAATTTAATGTTCCGGTAATAGCTAGACTGGAAATATAGACTCAGGCCAAATCAGTTCTTTTCCATTATCTCAGAAGTGAAGAAAATTAGTAGGGCCATATTGGAAGCACCATGATGATTTAGTAAGCAATGCAACATCCAAACCCTAAAATTATATCAACACATATCGCGGGATGGCATAGGCCTACCAACTGTCGTAACTCAATTTTTGGGTTAAATAACTTTTTTTGCATTTTCCAAGGCACTGGCAAGGGGCACATGTCCTGTGAAAATCTCAGAGTCTGGTGATTTATGAAAAACTGACAGTGATCAAATTCCATACTTTCATATCTTGAGTAATATGGTAGCAGAAAATCCATTTTTTGCCTCACCTAAAAATTTGGAAAAATCGAGATACGATAGTTGGCATGCCACTATAGTATTCTCTGAGCTGGTTAAAGCAGTGTATGAAATTACTATCGTGTGTACAGCTGTGTTCAGAGATGACGAAGTACAAGGTTTTCTTTTTGCCAATTGATGATCTACATGTACTATGGGCATTACTCACAGAAATGACTCTTCTCATCACACTTTCTCTTTGCTTACACCAAGCTCAAACTTAAGTTTTGCTTTTTTTTAAAAATGGGCTACATTGGGTTTATGAGTGTGAATATTTATTGTCTCATGCTTTTTGTGGGATTTGTGTGAAACAGTACCAGAGTATCCATTAGATGATAAGTAAAATATTTTTAAAAGTGAAGAAGGTCATATTATAAGTTCAATCAACCATGAATGCTAATGTCATTGCACTTTTCTCAAGGAGTAGAATACACTGAACAATGCAAGCACAGTGTTCCTCTAATAGTAAAGTAATGCAGAACATGAGAAGTATGTGATATTTGAGATTATTCTTCTGAGGGGTGAATTGTGGTGCACGTAATGATATTTTCTATTAACAATGCATCACAATGTTGACGTTGGGCTGAGGAGTATTGAATGGGTTTACTGGGTGTGCGTTGGTGCTGAAGATTACAAATTGCTCAAGAATGTGTTTTCAGTGTTATTTCCTTTCCAAGCTTTACTCTGATGCTTGTGTCACTATTATCTTGTGTGAATGAATCTCATCATCACGACTTCTATAGATGTGATGTGGTTTGCTTTCTTCGTCAGGGATTTTTTTTGGGGTGGGGTGGGGGGGAGGGGGGGGGGGGGGGGCTCTCT
>JAUKPP010046065.1:0-16891 GCA_032273245.1 Phyllaplysia taylori | reverse complement strand
AGTTGATGAAAGGGAGAAGGAGATTATTATTATTATTATAAGGTGAGGATGAGAGGGAGTAAGAAGAGAGATTTGGTAGTGTGACAGTGCTGACAGACAGATGATATTAATATTATACATGAATGCAAGTTGTACTTTTCACCTGATCACAATGCATGTACCATATTCAATTGATGTATATAACTATAAATCATCCAGATGTGTGCAACATTTACATCGTCTACATGTCCATGTTTTATCACCTCCCTCACAGATGGTTTCAATAAACTGATGGTACATTTTTTTGGTAAATTTGCTGGTTTGTTTGCTCTTCTTTGGATAAATGAACGGCACAGGTACAGTCGAGTCGGTGTAAATTCAATCAGCTTAAAGTCAACTCCAGCGTAATTTCAACATCTTGCCGCAGTCCCATTTTTGTCTCTACATATTTCATGTGTATCTCATTCTCAGATAAGAGTCAACAGCATCTGCGGCATTTCTCTTAACTTAGTGGGGCCTCACACGCATTTCGCAATCTAGCGATTTGAGCTGAGGTCCAGTCACGTTTGACTGCTTTTGTTCTTTTCACCTTACGGTACCCAACTTTACCCAGCATCTGAGGGGATGTAATCTCTACTCAACTGCCTGCACACAACAACAAAAAAGCCGAGCTTTGCCTCTGTCCTCAACCTGACATGTTATGTGTGAACCCTGCACAGTTTTAAATTAATCTCGCCACGCAAAACAAAAGGTGACTGACCCCCACTTCTCGGCAGATAACAGGGGACTCCCCCTGCTAAGATCGCCACTGTAATCTTGCTTCATTCACACATCATTCAGTTGATTCACCATGTTTTTGTCCCTTAATTATTATTATGAAGACAGAGAACAAAGCAGAAGCGAATAAGATCAACCTCGTTTAAATACAACAGTTTCTCTCAGTCCCGACCTGTTGATGTTAAGCGGAATCGACTGTACCTATTAAAATTTTTGTCAAGAGATTATGGCACTATCAACACTGTAAGGTCATGTCAGTGCCAGGAGGTTGAGGAGGACAATACAAAAGAAAGAGCAAATTGTATTTAGACTAGAGTGCTGCATGATGTGTTTTACCCTTAGGCCAGTTCTTCCAATTGTACTGTTTTTGCCCCTCTTGCAAAATTGCACACTCATTTTCGCTACTGGAATAATGTAGGCTTTTATAATTCACGAACCCACACCTCTCACCAGCTTCTGTGGTGTAATGGTTAAGCTCTTCACTTATCATGTGGAAGACCTGAGTACAATCCCACGTGAGAACAATCTGGGTTTTTCTGTTGGGATTCTTCCCTCTCAGCCCAGGCTGGCCTTGACAGGCAGTGTCGAAGTAGCCATTCAGTGTTGCAAAGGACGTAAAACTAGTAACCGAACGATAGCTCTCACATGTTTTCTGTAAAACATATCTGATGGGATAAGAATTCATACAGACTTGCCATTGTCCTGCCATTAAGGACAGGTTCCCAAATCTAGGTCTCTATAAGTCCTGAGACAAGTACCGTAACTGATGATTCTCAAAAGCCATCTCTGCAAGTATTGTACCTCTGAATCCCTACAGCCACAAAAAGATGTTGCACAAAATACAGCACAATACAAATAATGAAACAATGCAGCAGTCTCCTTTTCAAGTCCAATTTACTCTTTTTTTTTCTCATGAGCAAGCAATGACAGAGTAAGGAGCAAAAAGAAATACATGAAGGTAATATCAGAGTTCATCATGTAAAACCAAATACATGAATTTATAAAATATCATCTGGGTCCTGTCAAAGAGATTCTTTAGAAGCACACATCAATCCCCCACTCCTAAAACATTCAAACCTACACACATGCACGCCTGACATGCTCGTCTAGACATGGAAAAATGAATGCACAGTACATTGTTGTAAAGGCCATGCAATTCCAGAACAAATTCAACTCATACATACTTCACCTCTCCCTATTTGTGTCTGAGGTATGATGGTTTGGCTCTTCGCCAATCATGCAGAAGACCCATGGGCCAACGATCTCGTTTTTCTAGTGGGATTCATTCCTCTCAGCCTGGCTTGGTTCTGACAGCCAGGGTCAAAGAAGCCCATCTTTTAAATCACCTTACAGTGTTGAAAGGGATGTAAAACTGGTAACCAAACCAAACCCAAGTTCCTCTCCTAACTTTCCAGAGGAATTGGCAACATTTCACTCACACTACAATTTCTTTACGACATGATGATCCCATACAAGAAAGAAAAAAGTAATCCAACTTCATATTGTTGGTATCGCATTACAATGCCATAATAACTTCCTATGAATTAATGCTATGAATGATGTACATTGACTAATGGTTTAGCTTCAGATGTGAAAGAAACAAGGTGTTGACTAGACTCATATAATATCTTCACCGTTAGTCTGCCATAGACACAACTCAAAGCACAAACATAATAATACTGGAAGCTCACAATGTTAACAAAAAAGACATATTAAGAACAGACTGCTGGCTGACCAGTGTCACTACCTGTGGTGTAATGGTTAGGTTCTTCACTTACACCATACTAATCAAAAGGAGTTCCATATTATGCACATTGAACATTTCCCTGCTGGGGTTTCTCTCTGCCCAGAATGGCCCTGGCAGTAGTGGCAGGCAGGGTCTGAGTGGCCCACCTCTAAAATGACCTTTCAGTATTTCAAGAGGCTCAAAACCAAACCAAACAAAACTGCATGCTGGGTTGAAGTTGCTTTATCGCCTGTAGCAAAAGTAACACGAACACTAAAAGTCTGACAGTGAAATACAAATTGGTCTTGTTATAAAGCCACCTCAAGAAAAAAACAAATTTTCAACATGATTCTTACACACATGGTTGAGGAAACAAAAAGCCAAACATCATCTCAACTTCCATATTTCTACAAAAATTGCATACATTGTGATAACTGACTAAAACAACTGCAATGTTTATGGTACATTGCACAGCCTACTGGTTTGAAATGCTGGGAACACAATGCCAACTCAACGAATATCTTTAGTGTAATGGCACTAATACTAATGGTTAGGCTCTTCTTCTTCCATGCAGAGGATATGAGTTCGAGACCCACACAGTGCACTTTGTTGATCGAATACCTGGTATCTACAACTTTCTGTTGGGACAGTGCCCCTGCCAGCCCAGGTTGGCCTTGACAGGCAAGGTCAAAGTAGCCTGCAAAATGACATTTTATAGTATTGCAAGGGACATTTGACCAAACACTAAACCAGCAAGCCAAAACTGGATGTCCCAATAAAGTTTGATCTATCTTATCTTATCTCAGTTGTTAGTCATGTAAAAGCTCAATGACTGAACAGTAAGTGTAAGAAAGACAAAAACCAGGTAGATCATAGATAGTCGGCAAACAAAAGTTTGTGCTCAGAGTAAATAAATGCAAATGACAAGAAACATCAACAATGACAGCAAATACTGTAAAGTTTCATGCAATGACTTGAAGGTGCTGAGCAAGAACGCCCCCAGACTTTGGTTTTAAAAATTTGTGTTGGGTGCATAGGTAAAAAGGTAATACTTGTTCATCGTGTAAGCTAAAATTGATCTGCTTCACAGGAGATACAAAAAAACTTAGGATGCACAAGAAAAAAAAAAGGCTACACTTTTCTTTTTCTTTGTTACTTCTTGATTTTTGACTGATCTAAAATATATGAACTTATGCATGACAAGGTTTGGATAACTCTTAGAAGAAAATTCTCCTTCTTTTTTTTCATATAATTTCAAACAAACATTTTGCAACCTCAGCTCTGCATAGGTAAAATTTTTACCTAATTGAGTTATGTAGTTTGCAAGTGTTGTTACAGTTACAGTTGCAACGGACACTCTTGCAATGGAATGGGCTTATGCATAATGAATGATAATGACATCACATTTGATCATATCTCTTCACACAAACAAAAATTTCCTTCCATTCATCTTTTCCCAGTATCAGCATAAAAAAAAAATCAAAACATGAAATGGAAGCATTGGTAAAACTTTTTGTTGGTATTGACAGTCATGGTATAAGCAAAATGACACACATGCAGTTGCTGTCTGTATCTACCACTTGCTTACTCTCATGACCTGAAATGTCACGTTTAGAGACTCAGTGAGAGAGAAGCATTTGCATCTTTCTGTTCTTTTGAGGAATGAGGTTGTCTCTAGTCCAAAAGCAGTAATTTTTACATCATTTTGTTGCAAGTTACCAGATAAGGAAGAAAAAAAATGTTCCAAGACAAGACCCAGAGAGAAAAACTGAGCAGCAAATTGTTGGATAACTCAGAAATGAAACAGGATGTGGAGATATGGAGTACAATCAGTATCAAACAGGTCATCATTTCCAAGGAAAAAATAGACAGAAAAGAGATCTTCTGTTTCTCGCTAATGAGAATGCAATTTCATTCAGATTAGTATCCACAAAATACACAAAGCTAATCCTCTGAAAACTTTGCAGATTAGTACAGATGTAATGGTACATGTTGCAGGCAGGCCTGATATTACTGATGACACTATTGACATACTCATGTATAAATTTGATAGCTCTGAAATCATTTTAAAAAAGATGTGCTTAGTCTGCATAAAGTTGATCACCATTTCCGATACAAGCTGACATAATTGGTGACTATAGAACTGATTGGATTCACACTCATCTTTTCTGTTTTCCTGAATAATAAATTATGTGTTCAATTCACACAGCAACATTGCTGTAGCATTAGTATTAGTAGATGCAGACTCAAGGACAGCTTGGTACTCATTTAGTCTCATTGAACATTTATGATGCAACCTACAAAACTGCTACATGGATTTTCCCCAAATTTGGCACAACGGCTGGTCTCAATTCCTCTTTAACATTACCACATTTTCCAGGTTGAAATAAATTTTCATTCTTAAAATTTCTATTAAAAATTCTTTTAAATACAATCAATATAAGAAAGTAAAGTACATGTAACACAAATTGAAAACTTTTTCCAGCTTTAAAGACACTGACAAATTAAGCTTATTATTCTCCTATGTCACAAAGAAGAAGCATGTAAAACATTTCCTCTAATCTGAGACTAGATCAAATCTAAAAAGACATAAGGGTTTACTTTGGCATTTCAATATTTCTTTGGTTTTGATTTTATGCCCTTTCACAAGATTTTATAGTAATTTACAATCAAGACACAACTTTCATTCAAGATCTATTCCACAGCCTCTCATTTATCCATGTACATTTGAGGTCTGCTGTGTAGGGTCACTGAGTACAACCACATTCTCCACCACCCCCGTGTAAAGCTGGCCATTAACCGAGGCCGGAATGTTCTGAAGCCCTCCCACGGGAATGTTACAAAAGTAAGTGTTGGGCAGGAGGTTGCCTCCTGCTGTTGTCTGCGTGGTGGTCGCCTCCAGGGGTCGGTACTGCTGCAACTCCTGCGAGGACGGAGCGTGGACCTGAGGCATGCCCGAGTACCACGGCTCTGGGGTTTCCGCACTGACCACAGTGGTGGTGGCAGCCGAGACTGTGGCGGGTTCCTGCACCAGACGCCAGTAGACTTTGTCGTCAGCAATAGCCACTGTCACTGGGATCTGCTGTACGTCTTGTTGCTGCTGCTGCTGTTGTTGTTGTTGTTGCTGCTGCTGCTGTTGTTGTTGTTGCTGCTGTTGTTGAGCTTGGTGCTGCTGCTGATGGTGGTGCTCCACTGCTTGTTGCTGTTGTTGGTGTTGTTGTTGAAGTTGATGCTGCGGTTGAGCCTGCATGATAGTCGGGGTGAAGGCCACGGAGGCTGTAGGGAGCTGTTGTGCTTGTTGCGGGTTGTAGGACTGTATCATCATGTTAGGTATCTCAATATACTGAGCCTGCTCCTGCGGTTCCACAACGCCCTCTACATGCATCTCCAGCGACGGCTCCTCCGTCCCTAACTCTGGCTGGTGAACTATCACAGCGTGGGGCTGAGGGGGCTGTATGGGCTGCGGCTGTGGCTGGAGAGGTTGCTGCTGAACTATGATCTGCTGCTGTGGTTGTAGCTGTTGTTGTTGTTGTTGTTGTGGTTGTAGTTGTTGTTGAGGTTGCTGCTGTTGCGGCTGTGGTTGTTGTTGCTGGGGTGGTGGTGGTGGTGGTGGTAGTGGCTGTGGTGGAAGTGGTTGTGGTCGAATGTGCAGTTGTAGTGGCTGCTGAGGTATGTCATCTTCAAGGTTCAGTTCTGAGGGTGGAACAATAACGACCTTCACTTCCCCAATCTTTGTCTTTTTCGGCTTTTTCGGTTTCGGTGGAGCAGGTGGTGCATCAGGGTTCTGGTAGGACCTGTAAAACCTGCCCTTGGTGACCTGAATAATTGCAGAACCTTCTTTTGGTTTCTGGAAGTCTTCCTCTCGTTTGTACAGCCCTGAGAATACAGCTAGAGAGTCTATAGCGTTTTCCCGTAAGTATTTTTCATGCACTGTCATAAGGTGCGCTTTAAACTCTTTACTCGAGTCACAGCCAAAATCAGAGCAAAGCTTGCATGGATACAACTTCATGCCTTTGTGTTTCTGAGTTTTGAGAATGTGTTTGCGGATGTTCTCATGCGTGTTGCATGTGTAGTTGCAGTACGGGCAGGCAAAGGGACGTGAGTTGATGTGTATCCTCATGTGACGCTTCAAGTGGACTTTACACGAGGCTTTGTATGGGCAGTAGTCACAGTTAAAGTTTCTGGTTTTGTCATGGGTCTTGACGTGTCGCCTCAGTCTGGTCCGAGTGGGCGCCCCGAACCCGCACATGTCGCAGAGATATTTCTTCTCCCCCGTGTGGGTGAACATGTGCGACTTGAGCTCCCCGCTCAGCACAAACGTCCAATGACAGCCGGGCCAGGTGCACTTGTAGTTGCGCTCACCGTGTCGCTTCATGTGGCGGGTCAGCTCCTCCGGGGTGTAGAACCACGCCTTGCACACCTGGGGAGAACAGAGGGGAGACAAGTCTGAGAATCTAATACATGTATATTCAATGACAGATGAGTTGATGTTAGTGCTTTAGCGCCTGTAAAATGGCAGCTTGCGCTGTATGCTTCCCAGGAAGTTGAGAAGGTTTCTGAATGACTTGGTCTGCTGGGGTAATAATTGATTGTAAAGCGTATAGAGCCTGCTTTCAAGCAGGGATATGCGCTATATAAATACAGTGATCATTATATCAGGAAGGAGAGAAAACTATCAGCCCATGTAAAGTTCAATGAGAATGCTGTTCCTGAGATCATTGAGCCTGTATTGCAACAATATTAGGAATAATTTCCCCTGTTTTCCGTGTACACATAAATCATTTCAGAAGCCAGAGAATTGGCAAGCAGTAAGATGAGTTCTATTTCAAGTAAATGAGCTGAGAGGATGTGAATCAAAAGGAGAACATCCACCAGCAGCAGCAGGATAGAAATTTACTTTCTTCATAATAGATTATACTAAAAATACAGTCCGAAGAGACTGGGTTGATATTTGGTTTGGTTTGGCTTGGTTACCAATTTTACATCCCCTGCAACACTGTAAGGTCATTTAAGAGACGGGCTACTTCAACCCTGCTTGTCAGGGCCAACCCGGGCTGAGAGGGAAAAAAAACCAGCAGAAAAAAACCCAGACCATCCGCGATCGGGGATCGAACCGGGGTCTCCCGCATGACAGGCGAAGAGCCTAACCATTACACTACAGCGCCGGTGAGTTTATAATTGCATAGAAATGAAAAAAAGACAAACTAAAAAGTTTTATAAATGAACAGGGGCTAAGATTAAGATTTGAGGAAACAGTCAACTTTACAGAACATCAACAGCAAAAGTAAAGTCGACTGCCGTCACAACTCAAACTTGCTCTGATTAAGATATGTAAAGTAAAATTGACACACAATTGTGGGTGTTTTTGGTGTTGTGTTGAGGTTTTGCATGACTATCAACACTTCAAGGTCATGTCAGTGCTAGAAAATATATTAGGACACTTGTAACACACAGAGAGAAGGAAAAGGAGCAGACCACGCCAGAGCACCTGCCAACCACCCACAATTGAAGAACAATTTTTCCAAAACTCAGTGTTTGTCCTTTCATTGAAGAAGTTAGCACCACTAGTGGTATCTCCTATAGACTTTTGTTCTCAAAGCTTTTAGTCGTGCAAAACTCAGTAGTTTCCTTTATTTTCAACACTAGAAAGAGATTTGCTATGTCACATGTCTATCAGGCAAGTGAAAAGGCTGATTTTCTCAGAAATTCCCAGAATACAGACATATTTTGGGAAAATGCACTTCAGTTGTCACCCAAGAAGCACAACTAACATTAACGACAATACTCACATGACACGTGTGTTTCTCTCCCTTCTTCTCAAAGTCGTGCTGGCGAATATGCTTGAGCAGGTGGCTGTTGCGTTTGAACTCTTTCCCACAGAAGTCACAGATGAACAGCGGCATGTTGAGGTGGGTGGAGATATGTCGCCGCAGCGTCAGGCGACCAGCAAAACCCTTAGGGCAGAAGCGACACGTGTAAGGGCGTTCCCCTGTGTGCAGTCTCAGATGTTCCACCAGAGTTTCCTTCTTGACAAATTTGCCGCACTCGGGACACGACACAGAGGTGTCATTGCTCAGGCTTTCAATCTGGAGGAATTAGTAAATAGCAGAACAGTGAAATGCATGAAACAGTCACTATCAGAACTTTTGAAAATGAGTTTTCAGCCGTCAAATATTGCTTTTTTTTTTATTTTTATACTGATGGAAATTTTGACTGTTTAAACCAGTATGGATGGTTTTAAAAATGGAGCCAACAAAGCCCTTTGTAAACCTGTTGCAATGGTCTAAGCAATCTAATGATCCGAGATGTGATCTTAAGGATATAACATAACTACATACAGATGAAACTTACAACAGGCCCTGTTTTACTCCTCATACCTGTTCCGTTTCGTCATCTGATTGGAAAAAGATTTTGCGTCAGTCCCACCATCCCTTCCATATCAGGAATTTGACTATGCGAGATTAAAAAACCCAACCATACAAGTCAGAAGAATCAGCCATTAAAGAGACAACTGACCTGCTTGACGTGATCCCCATAGAGTTGTGTGACCAGATCGTTGCCCTTGTGAATGCGCTGCAGGTCGGCCTCGGAGCTGGCGTGTCGGTGCACCGTCTCCAGATGCAGGATGCAGCACGACTCCTGCAGGAAGCGCTTGTCACACACGGGACATTTGTGCATCTTTGTCTCACCCGTCTGTTCTCGAAGTTTGAGCTGGTGGCCTCGCCCCGAACAGTGGATTTTGTACGCCTGTGTGGGGGAGGGGTCAGGGATGAGATGGTTTGAAAGAATGGAGGAATAAATAAGTATTTTCTTTAAAATATTTCTAATGAATTCCAGGCAATTCTTAAGAAAATATCAAAACAAAGAATTAATACCTGAAGAAAGGTATGGTTTTTTTTCTCAAGATAATGACGAGGGATGTAAAAATCTAGCCACTGACATCCTCAATGTGCTTATAAATGCTACAGTCCTCATTTTCATCCTTCAAAATTTGTGTTACCAAAACTTCTGTCAAAACAGGTGATGATAGAGAAGAGGGTGAAAAAATAAATTCCTCTTGATTTTGAAAAGCACACTATCACAGAGTAAATAAAACATGACAGAAAATCACACTACACTACACTCATTTGTCTGCTAAGTCTTGAAAATAGATGTCCAACAAAACTTCACAAACGTCATGCCTCAGACAAGATTTGCTTAATGAGAGTTCCAATTATTTCCAAAACTACATGAAGACAAAGATCAATGACTTGAGCACCAACCTTGAGGGAGAGAAAGTACTGGTTGCATGGCTGGCAGGTGAGAATGTCGTTGGGATGTTTCTCGTTGTAATGGCTGCGCAACCCAAACAGGTCGGTGGCCGCAAACTCACAGTAGGTGCAGGAGAAGATGTGTTTGCTCACCTCGGCCAGCGTCTCCTCGTCCACCTCATTAATCAGTTTTGTCTCTTTTGAATGAACGTCATCATTCTCGTCTACCTCACCGTCGCTGTAGTCATCATCGTCATCATCGATTTCCTCGTCAGCGTCCTCTGGACTGATTTCATCAGCGGGTTCCTGCACTTCTGACTTGGGTTCAGCTTGACCCTCCCCGTCCACTACCTTTGTTGAGAAAGCCTCTGAACTAGTTTGCTCCTCTGGTTCCTGGACAGTTGCGGATGATATTTCTTTATTCTCTGTGGTGACCGAGGATGAAACTTTCTCAGCTGACTCAGTCTCTTGAGGTGAAACTCCATTTTGCTTATCCAACTGCTCTGAAACATTGTTTTCATCCAAGGAAGCTTTTTTCGACAAACTTTTCTTCTCTTTTCTTACGATTTCCACCTTCAACTTCTGTTTGCTTTTCGGACTAGACCAGCTATCCTCGTCCAAAAATTCTTTCTTCTTTCGTTTCCGTTCACTCCTTCTGGGCTGTACTCCCTCCTCTTCTGTCTGTTTCTCCTGGACTGATGTCAGTTTGATGTTCATCTTTTCTCTGCGGTTCGGTGGCTTCTTCTTCACCTCAACTTTCCTTGGACGACCTATAATATGGAAAAAACAAAAGAGTGCATTTATTTATTGGTAAATGCCCCACCAAACAAAACCTGCACCTACAAGGGATGTTAATAGATCAATGATAAAACTGAAATGTGGGCAGCAAAACTTTGACTCTTAAACAAATTACTGTTTTGCTCATGAAGATAGTGGGAAAGAGAAGGGCTGAGAAGGATAGAGAGAGGGGAGACAGGAAGAGAGCAAGAGAGAGAAGGGGCATGGGTCACGGTAAGGTATGATGACTTCAATTTGCTGAAGACTCAATGAAAAAAAAAGAAAGTTTGAGAGAACAGTTTGAGTCTTGCTTCAGCTCAATTAAATGTTGTGCCATTGGGAAACATTTCGTGAGATCTCTCAACATTTCCCTTCTGTGAGAACTCGGTGCAAGTACAGGGATATTCTAATGAGAGGTAAACCAGTGACAGACATTGAGTTCTGTAGATGTGGGTGGTCCCTCACCCTCTGATTCACTCTCACTAACAGACACTCAGTAGAATATCATGCAATGCAGCTGAAATAATTGTGGTGAGGAAGAGAGAAAACTATTTTTTCTTTGTCTATTCCCTATATCTTCTTTTAATTAAGTTAATACAAGTTACTCCAGTGATTATAAACAGCAAAGGTATTCCAGTAATTAAGTAAGTCAAAGTTATACAATAATTATGTAGCAGGAATTTATTCTAGCGATTAAGTAGTACAACAAAGTAATTCTAATACTCGTAATTACAAAGGACAAAGTTATTCCGGTAATCAAATAGGTCAAACCTCTTCTCTTCTTTTGTTTCTCTTCTGTAACAGTCTCTGGTTTCTCTGCAGGTGGTTCTGTTGTCTCTGGCATCTGACTGAGACTGATCTTTTTGGCAATCACGCGCTTGGCGTGGTAGCGGGTTCTCAAGTGGTTGTCCAGTCTGCGCTGATCTAAAAAACCTCGATTACACACATCACAGCTGAACAACACTGTGTTTTTGTGAACCTGTGAAAAGACAGAGAAAGACCAATAACAAGAAGGTCAAGCACTGCATTTTTGTGGACTGGAGAAAAGAAAAGGATGATTCTTTAAAAAATATATTATGCTAACAAAGAAAAATGAGAGACTCAAAGCAGGCCGTGATAATAATGCAACAGCTAAATAACACTAACACTGTCTTTTTGTGTAACTGAAACCATAGGAGTGAGCATCTTCACTGAAACACCACCTCCACACGAAGTTCAGGATCAGCAACTCAGACCAATACCCTAGCGGAATTGACAGTCAAACAACAACTCATTTTCTACAAAACTCCCAAATACATGAAGCAACTAGGAAGAAGTTTAGGCCCGACCCCAGGGAAGGCATCCCGAAACTCTACGGGAACCTCGGGTTTTTGTTGAGGTTTCCCGGCATTATTGAAACTGTAAGGTCATTTAAACCCTAGGATATTTATAAGACAATAGCAACACTAAGAAAGAAGGAGATGGAGCAGACCACCCCAAGCACAGGCCAACCACCCACTAAAGGGAGTAAGGGGGAGAGAGAGACAGACAGAAAGAAAGAGGAGGACAAAGAGAGAGAGAGTGATAGCGAGGGGGGGGGGGGGGCACAATGTGATGAGAGACAGCACATTCAGTATTCAAAGGGAAGTAACACACAAAAAAAGAATATGAATATTTTGCCAAGCACTTTCCCTTGGGTTATTTTCCTTGTTCAGAATATGTTTCTAAATCATCCAACCTCAAAGCTCACCTTGAGGAAATGTAACTGCAGCATGCTCTTCACTCTGAACTCCTTCTTGCACAGAGGACAGAAATGCATGCGGAACTCGGCAGGCTTGACATTCATTGCAGCATGGACCTCCGTCAGGCGATTGCTGTGCTTCTGTTCACAATGTCGTTTCATGCGCACAGCTGAGTGCATCTTCACTCCGCAGAACTTGCATGTGATGCGGGTGTGGCTTTCTCGCACCACACAGATCCCATGCTTAGCCTCAACTGCAGCAAAATGTTCCGGGTACTGGAGATGCTCCATCATCTGAAAGTAGGACATCGTTTTGGTGAAATTGTCAATTTCTGGACCAGGGCAATTATTGCAATTAATGGTCCTTGGTCATAGCTTAGTACTTGGACAAGCATTGATGCAGCACTTTGATCAACCCCCAATTCCTTTTGAATTCCCCATCCTGCCTTTCGAAACACACTAATTTTTTTTTTTTTAAGTGGCAGACAACTTACAAAGAAAATGTTAACATAGTCAAGATGCCAGGATATATTTTTATTTGTAGAAAAGATGACTTATTGAAATATGACAGACCAAGTTGAATTAATAATTCAAATTTACCTATAAATTTATAGAGAGTCACCTAGAAGTGATATAACACATCAAATGCAAAACAGGGAAACAATTAACAGAGCTTGAAAGTGATCGACAGAGGACAAGTTCACAAACACAAATTACTCACTTCATTATGATCGTGAGTTTTGAACTTGCATGGCACACACATGACAGGGCCCAACATATCTGAGCAGATGGTCATGTGACTGGAGCTGCCCATGTGGTCCAGGAAATCTTTCTGTGGATGAGACAATAATGGTTTTTTGTTAGCATTTCTTCACAATCCCAAGTAACTTAGCAACAACCCTTATACGTCTTATAGAGAATCTGAAAAATGTATTCACATGAAAAGTGTGTGAAATTTTATTTTTTTTAATTTTAAGTTGGCTCATTCTATGACTCAGTAGGCCAATTTTATTGAACTTGAGAAAGAAATGTTCAAACTTAGATGCTTGTAAAGAGCCAGGCTATTTACTTTTCTGATGGAAAACTTACTCATATCCAGCTCCTGCTGTCCATGTGACAAATTTTCGAGTTTCCTCACCTGTCTGTTAAAGTAGTACTGACAGACGCCACACTGGAAAGGGCTGAGTCGTATCATGTACTTGTTGTACTTGTTTAGCATCTCCACAGAGTCCGCCTCTGGATGTTTCAGGGCCCGTGCACGGTGCATGCGGGTCAGCAAATGTCTGGCCATCTCGTATTTCCGACTGAAGCTTTTGCCGCAGATGGTGCAGTCGTGTTGCTCTGGCTCCTCAGGACCAAAGACACTTTTACAGATTTCAGCACTGGAGGAATGTGGAAAGTAAGATTGCATTAAGACCTACCTGCCATTTTGCTGTTGATATCACACATTATTATAAGCAACATGTGGACAGCTTAAAGGATTTAATATTAGCATAATAATACTAAAACATAAAATAAAGCACCTTGAAAGTTACTTGGAATTCAGATAGGCTGATTTGATGATGAGAAACTTCAAAATATAATCATTATCCATACTCAAATATAGTCAAAATGTTAGTTATTATATCAACGACGGTAAGCCAAAGTAGTGGGTTTTCCATGTTAAGTTACTGCTCACTAAATGGTTTAAGAATCAAGTGAACTGATTAATGGAAGGAAGAAAAGTTAAAAAGTGAGAATCAGGAATGTCTTTGAAATGCTGCCCTGCATAAATTATGATAAAAAAGGTTCACCCATTCCAATGCATGTTCACAATCTTGAGTTTTCACTTAAGAAACAATCACCAAAGTACCTACAATAAAATGTTTAATAGGGTTGCCAACATTTCCGGAGAAATTATAATGTATATATATATGGCTTCCACTGCTCAGCCGGCAAGCAAAGGAGTGCAGCCTTATAAATTAGCTGAGTCAAACAACACAGATTGGCCTTAAGACTCTGCTTGCTCTGTGACACCAAAAGAGAAAAAGATGGTCTGCATTTTTAAAATATAAGAAGAAACCAAATTGTGTTACATAGAGCTCTTTCACTTACCTTGTGCTGGACTCTGGAACTGCTGGTAATTCATCCTTTTTCTCTTGTGCAATTGTAATTGTGTCGCTGTTGACGTCGACCCGTATCATTGTGCCATCTGGACCCTTGTACTCTCTATAACCCCGGCGGAGTGTTGCATCTTTGTGAACTTTTGTCTCACAGTGAGTCGAAAACACAACGGAATTGTCAAAATACAAGTTGCACACCTGGGGATAGCAGAAAACAAAATTGACAGCAAATGCTCATCTGAGTGAAAAACGACTATTAATTAAGGCCCTTTCATTTCTGGTTCAAAACACAAAATGTTCTCTTATATGGCTAGCAAAATGAATTTCCCCATGGGGATAAATAAAGATGATTTTTCTTTCTTTTCATGCATGTTTTGTAAATTCATGAAAAGAGAATGAAAACAAAACAGCATTCAGGATAAGAGAAATAGTTGGACTACTGCATGACTCACTGTTTCATGAATTTGGACAAAGCAGAATGTGACTTGAAATTCATTCAAAACTATCAAAAAAGAATTTATATTGAAAAACAGTGATCAATTTGTTTTAAAAAATCAGCACTTTCAACTTACGGTACAATAACAGGTGTCTTCTTCCTTCCTTGCTTTAGTCGGAGCAGATTCAGATTGTTCCTGGGATGGCCCAGAATGAGGTTCAGTCTCGTCTGGTCTGTTCTCCCCGTCAGTGACAGATGCGTTGTCAATCTCCTGTTTCTTGGCTGCTGCCAATTCTTTGTGCTGAGACTGGCTAAAATGCAATGAATATGAGGCACGGTCTTCAAAGTCAGTATTACACACTGTGCAGTGAAATGCCTTGCCATCTTCTTTCCCTCGAAAGCGTTTTGGTTTCCTAAACACACCTTTCCGACATGCTGGAGCGGGCCGTTGCCCTGGTTTCCACTTGCCAGCAATGGGTTGTCTGCGCTTTGGTCCTTCTCCTGGCTTCCATTTACCCCCTGTGTGACCTTGAGGTGGATGTGAACTTGCTCTTTCCTCGTCACTGAGCCAACTATCGTCATTGTCTATTGCATTGTCTGTATCCTCCATACCCAACATGTCATCGTCACTGCTAAAGTCAAGGTTGCTCAAGATGGCCGTGATCGGAAGTAGGGACTCGGCATGAGCATCGTCTTCTAAAATTGACAGACGCTGCACTGCTTTCAGTTTAGGTCGAGGTGGAGGTTCTTCATTAGCACTCTTCAACTCCAAGGACTGGAAAAAATCTGAGCAGTGCTTGGGAGAGAGGAGAGCATCAGTGTCCAAGTCGGGGTCTGGAAAGTCCTCAGAGTTATTGATAAACTCAGAGAGAGGGGACGGCTCCCCACCATAGGCCACAGACTCATGTGCCATTGAGCTACTGTGCTCAGCAGTAGCCCCATAACCAGTGCCACCACCGAGTGCATTTCCTCTGCTAGATCCGCCATCTCCGATGAGGACTTTGTTGAGGGCCTCAACATTGACCTTCTTCTCAACAACAGGCGTGTCAGTGGGAATCGCGTGGGATCTGAAGTGATCCACATACTTCATGAGCCCAATGACTGTCTGATTACATATCAAACAGATATGGCTGCTTGTGTCTACACCATCCATCTTGGCACTGTCGGAGGCCTGAGAAAACAAACCAAAGCAATATATGAGCATTGTGAATACTCAAGATCATAAGATGACGTCTACAAATACAACAATCTGAAGCCTAAAAATATCAGTTGTGATATTCGGTATCTCAATCTTGTTACTCCATGACATAACACTAGACCAAGCTACATTGTATTCAGGGAGTGTAACTACATGTTTACTAAAAGACGTAGAATTAACTTGCTATATATCTTGCTCCTATGAGGAAAGTTGTATGGTGCTAAACAGGCTGCACTTAACAGTAAAACACAAACACATTCATATAAAGACAAAAGAGATGCCTTGCACAAATCTCTTTGCAACCCATACATGCATGTACAATGTTTCCTTCCGCTGCTACTGAACCATTTATTCACAGTGTATAAAATAAATTTGTAGCAAATAAAAAGCTCCACATTGACTGACTGCAGAGCAACCAAAGCTATAGATGATCTCTCTTTTCTATTTTTCTCCCTCTCCTTCTTCTCTATTCCTACCCGTGACATATATCTCCCTCATGCTCCACCTGTCTCTCTACTATTCTCTTTCTCTCTTACTCCGCCTCTCTTCTTACACTGAAAACGTGTGCTTTATTTCGCATGGACTTTTTTTTCCATGAAATTGAGTCAAACCAGTTTCGCGAGGTTCTAATTTTCATGAATTTCTCACTTACTAGTATCAAGATATTATCATAGCAAGGAAAGAAAGAAGAAACAAAGAAAGTAAAATGCCAAGCGAGGGAACAATTTGAAAAAGGGAGATACTAGTAATTCTATAAAACTGAAAGCAATTAGACGGCATGCGTGATGCCCTTTTCGTAAGCTCGTTTGCTAACTATTTAACCCTGTGTACTACTGAAAATTTCCTGCCGTTGTTATTTTCGCAAATTTTTCAAATTTGCAAAAATTGTGAAACTTTAAACAACCCGGCGGGGGGGGGGGGGGGGG
>JAUKPP010045954.1:4448-16894 GCA_032273245.1 Phyllaplysia taylori | reverse complement strand
AGATCGTCCGCGATCGGGGATCGATCTAGGGTCTTCCCGCATGCAAGGCGAAGAGCCTAACCATTACACCACAGCGTGGGTGATTTTTAAAGAAATGAGACATCTACAAGAGCTAACTGAAAAACACGATAGGTGGATAACATTCTTTATGTACAGCGGATAAAAACAGAGTAATCATTACAACAGCCATGATAAAATACCACATTGTTTAAAAGGTAATTCTCAACAGAAAAAATCAACAACAACAGAGGAAACTTGACAAACATCCATGTAAAAAACGTTGATATTCGAGAGTTCACAATGGAGATCTTAGCTGCAGATCAGTGAAAAGGCGATATAGTGCGACAACAAATCTCGCAGGTTTTTAACAGTCACTTTAATTTAACATCGTGATATTCAGTGTATATATATCGCTGATTGTTTAGCAAAGAGACGAATACCTCACTGCAGTCCTTGTACTATTCGCCCTTATGCAAAACAACCAACGAAATGTGAGTTCAGTTCCAAGGGGAAAACAATAACTATGAGCTTGGACCGTCTGCACAAAAATGTTCCATTTATTGCTGCGTGATATCATGATAGAGAGGTAAAAATTCAAAGCAAAACTGTGATTATGAAGAAGATGATAAAACTTGATATAAATAAATAGTAAAATATTGCTAAAAATTTAATACACGTGTGTTTGCGTTGTCCACTACAAGGTGACTTGTTATGACAAAGAAATTTGGCTACGATAAGTGTACTCTGTGGCTCCTGTGTAATATTCGTATCCACGACAAGGAAATGACACAAACCATATACAATCCTAGTACTTAAGAATAGAGGAGCAATGATAATAATAAAACACATGCCAACTACCATATCTAATGATAATGTTTATAATGTAACGATTATATCAACGATGTGAAAGAAGGTAGAACATGACAAAGACTTCATGAATGTCTAAGAGTACTGATAACAATTATATTTAAGAAGATAATGATGCCAGCGACACAAAGGCAATGATTACAACCATAATATACCATGAATGTATAAAAAGAAGCTAAAACGTTACTACACATTGTTATTCTTACACTCACTTTAAAACAGATTAATCAAACACTGAGAAGAATAATGCTGTAAACTCAACAAAAAGCATTCAAAGCACCAAAAAAGATATGATTATGAAGTGAGCTATGGAATGCTAGCATACGAAAATGATAAATAAGAAAATGACAAAAATAGGCACAACTCATTGATAAGTACAGACACACAGGAGGAAATTTTAATAAAAGATTTAAGTCTAGGAGGGTCCTGGTCACAGCTACAGCAGGCCATGCACTCTGAAGCGGTAGACACAGGTGTAATCCATGTTCCCGTGGTTGTTCGTGATGCGCAGCTCCACATGCTGGAAAATGCCTGGGTGGCCGTGCTGAAAAATACGGTGACATATCAAAATACTGTAAAGTACAGTCAAACCTGTCTAAGACGATCACCCAATGTCGAGAAAAAAGTGGTCGTTTTAGACAGGTGGTCATCTTAGGGAGGAATAATATATTGAAAAATACAATTTGGGAGTCGACCGAAAGTGGACGTTTGTGCAGGTGGTCGCTTGAGCAGGTTCAACTGTACTCAGAAAGAAGCTTTTGGCTTTACAGAGAGCAAGGACAGCAATGTGGCCATTTTAAAAAAACAAACACAGGACGTTTGACTTTGTCTTGGTTTCACGTCCTTTTGATACACCATAAGGTCATTTTAGAGGCAAGCTTCGTCGACCAACCTGGGTTGAGAGGGACACTACATCCAACAAATGTTCGTCAGGGACATAATGAAAATGCAGCCTCACAAAGCACCCAACAAAGAAGGCTTTGGTCTTGTAGTGACCAAGGGCTCCTCACCTTTGCAGAGAACTTACAGCAATCAGCAGCCTTCATTGTAGAAAATGAGCTTCTTATTTCAAGGATGAATGAGGAGAAGATAAAAACAATACAGACTTAACCGATCTGCTGCTGTTAAGAGGACTCCTTGCGGTTAAGAATACATAATGAAATGTAACAGAACAAACATTAAAAAAAACCCCAAAAAACAACCAACAGGACCAACATTCCCAAAGGAATTACTTTTCAAAATGCCTACAACTACAAAGCAATAACTGGTATATTAGGATTTATCTTATGAAGATATCCCATCTGAACCTAGCCCAAGAAGCTGTAAAGATTATGACTTAAGGTTTCTGACTCTTGTTACACATACCTGAATTGGGAAGTACTGGATCGGTTTACCATTATCGAGGTAGGTGTAGTTGCCGAGGTTGATTCCTTTCAAGTCACCCTCAGACAGCAAACCCTAGGGAAAAATGGAAACTGAGTCAATATCGGATCGAACACATACATAAAATGATAGATGATATGCAGTTGCGCTTTTCATAAAGCAATAGAATATTCTAAGGAGAAACAATAAAACTGATTTCTGTGCAACTAAGACTTTCTTTCAAACCATCTCTTGGTGTAAAAGCAAAGTGTCGTTGGCTGGTTAAGGCTTTATGACACTATCAAAGCTCTAAGTCTAAGGTCTTTTCAGCACTAGGGAGTAGAGTAGGACAATACTTACAAATAGAAGAAGAAGGAAAATGAAGGGAGGAAAGCTTTGTGATGCATATCGTCTGTGCTATTACACTAGGGCGAATAGTCCATTATATTCTTCATGATATTCGTCCCTTTGTGAAACAACCAACGAATTATGATGAGAAAACATGATAATTTCTTACAAAGACGGTAAAATCCTTGGGTGCGCTGTCAATGTTTCCCTTGGGGGTGAGGCTGCGGGGGATGTGCTCCAGTGTGAATCCTGTGGGCTGCACTGGGTGGGACAACTGGATCACAATGTAACCCGCAGTGCCCTTGAAGGCCCAGCACTCTCCCGGGTGAACATTTGGCTGAAACAAAACAGAAAAATCAGTCATATCTTATATTTTGTTAAATCAAAACATAGCAAAACCAATTACATTTTATATTTCATTAAATCACAACACAGCGATATGAACTACATTTTATATTTGGCTGAAACAAAATGATATTGTAAAAAAACAAACACAATTGAGATGAAGCAAGCCAAAATGAAAATCAGTTACGTACTCCCTTGAAATCTCTTGCGAGGAGTATTAGTTATGTTGATAATTTTTTAAGCCTTAGGCTCTCTTTTTCTTTACATTTATAAAATGAAAAGTTGATCTGGTCTTTACTGTCTCATACTAGATGATATGAATAGGGATGTGGTCCTACCTGGATGACTGTCCGTGGGGAGTTGGAGGTGTACCACAGAGGAATTCCGAAGACGCTCACCAATGCCGTCTTCCTGTAGTAAGTCTCCGAGCAGCGAACACTCAACACACTGCCACCTGAGGAAGGAGCACAATTTTGTACACTGTCTGTACCAATAAAGGTGGATATGTTTGGATTGTTTGGATACCAGTTTTACGTCCCCTGCAACACTGTAAGATCATTTAGGAGACGGGCTACTTCGACCCTGCCTGTCAAGGCCAACCCGGGCTGAGAGGGAAAAAATCCCAGCAGAAAAAGCCCTAGATTCTCCACGATCAGGGATCCAACCGGGGTCTTCCGCATGACAGGCAAAGAGCCTAACCATTACACCACAGCGCAGGTCAATAAAGGAGGAATGGTGTAAAACATCTGGAGCTAAATTCTTCTCTCTAGCTCTTTACCCAATCCTGTATGAGTAAGATCAATGTTGCTGATGGTTTGGGTTTTACTCCCATTGTAACACTGTAAGGTCATCTAATAGGCAGGCTACTTTGACACTGCCTGTTATGGCCAATCTGGGCTGAGAGAGACACAGCATCCCAGCAGAGACACTGAAACGTTCACCCAACAGGGGGATCAAATCCTGGTACTCTGCATCACAGGCAAAGAGCCTAGCCTTTACACGGCAGACACCAGTGAGAGTCGGATTGAGACAAAAAGACAACCCCCCCACCCCCCTGCCAAGACAGTAGTCCTTTCACACACTTGAGTAAAAGCATACACATTGGCTTACAGTTCCTGTCCTCCTCAAACAAAGAAAGCCGATATCTAAGAAAAAGTACCTGCGGATTCCAGGGCAAAGTCTGGCAGTCCGATGCGGTCTGCGCTGAACTGGGTCAGAGCTTCCTCAATGATAGACTTGACGTCCTGGGTGTGAGAGAGAACAGCATCTTAGTCAATAATCTTTGAAAAAAATCCCAGAAAGCACAAGGCATTGTGGTATGACAGGTGGGAAGGATTAAATGAAATCAAATTGTTTAGGATTGACAACTGAAAGTAGCTAGTTAGAAATAGTAACAGTAGTAGTAATGACTTTATTCATCCCAGTGTGGACATTTGGTTGACAATGGCATCAACATATCAAATTCATGTCCTCTAACAATACAATGATAAATACATAGTACAATGACATTTAATAATCAGGATATTCACATTCATTTCAAACGATTTCACATATGCCACTGTTGGTCGCCGCTGTGCAGCACCCATGGGAGCTTGGGTCAACGTGTCTTGTTCAAGAACACACTGCAGTGGTTACCCACTCAGAAGCTGTTGTCACTCAGCATTGCTTGACAATCTTTGTGAATAAGAGTTCACTAACCACTCGACCACTGAACTGGTTGCACTCCCCTAAAACACTGGCTGCTTCAACTAGCAGGGCCTTTGACAGAGGACACTACATACTTATCAGCAGAAAAAACAACTCAAACATACTTTGGGTTAAAATTTTTTAGAAAGGATTTAAGCTTAAGTGTTCATAAAGTCCAGCAGCATAAGACATTTTAGCCATAACGTCCCATTTGTAATGTCACTTCTAAATTTTATCTTCAGGATGGTGATGCATGTGTGTTCTACTATAAGATAATTTTATGTGGATATCACTGCTAATATCAGTATGTGGATAGCACTGCTAATATCAGTTTCAAAACATTACAATATATTCTACTTGATAAATTGCAAGTATCACATCTGAAGGCTTTAGTTTATCAAGCTGTAGTTTGGTTGACGTAATTTTCTTAGAGTTACCTACTTGATTGTCAGTGAGAAACAAAACAGATTAACGATGCTGTCAGTAAGAAAAGCAGCTCATCATCAGCTGAGTTTTTGTTTCTACTTTATCTCAAATTTATTTTTTTCTTCATGGCATAAATCAAATTTCAAATCACTGGCTGAAAAGTATGCTGTCAATGAGAAAAGCAGCTCATAATCAGCTGACTTCTTGTTTCTACTTTATCCATAATTTCTTTTCTTTTCATAGCCTAAATCAAATTTCAAATCACTGGCTGAAAAGTAGGCTGTCCCTTGGCAAAACATTGAGAGACGGTAAAACAAGAACTCAGGCTAATGTAGTGTTGCTTCAATAAGACACAAAAAAATAACTGTTATTCCCTCGTACTCACAATTTCATAGGACTGGGCTTGCGGCTGATTATGATTGGCTAAGAGCACTCGTATGTTTTCCATGATTTCAGATGAGGCAGCCGACAACTTGTGGTCAAGCTCAGATCTCTCCACGTACTGTCCATTCAGCCAAGACATGAGACCCACAAAATGCTGCCGACTTTCATCGTCATTTCCCATCTGAAATAACATTTTAAAAATTAATAGCATGATACAAATAAATTGTAGAGCAATGTTATTAATAAACGATGTGAACATGACAGAGATTTGAAAAAAAGGCAACCTGCTCCATAAATAAATTCCCAAGATGAATGTAGGGCTATCTTGCTATTCAATGTGAGAAAACGTATCGGTTCTATATTTTTGCTCTGTTCGTCATTGTACTTTCAAGTTCAACACTGACTGAAGCCTCGATCGACTTCTAAACAAATCAAAAGTGTCTTTTCTCATTCCTCAATAACTAAAAAAATTATCGCTCGACAGCCCCTTAACTCTACATGAAACGAAACAAATGGTGGCTGCTCGGAAAAACTTTTCCGGGTGCATTTGCATTATTTACTGGGGTGCAAAATAATTATAAAGTCACAGCGGGTGTAGGAAATGTCCCAGCGAACAGGCAAACAATCCTGCAACAGTTGCAGGATCCGTCGTCAGTGAGTAACAATGCAAGGTAATTTTAAAAGCAAACTACTTCAACCTGCTGGTCAGGGCCAACCCAGGCTCAGAGGAACACTACATCCCTGCAAAGTGACTGAGAGACACTCCTCCAACATGGGGATCAACTCTCAATCTCTGCAATACTGCAGTGCCAAGGCAGACCGACACATCTGCAATAATTAGTCCCTGCATCTTCGTTCAAATGGACACCCATACCCGGTTTGGTTTGGTTACCAGTTTTACGTCCCCTGCAACACTGTACGGTCATTGCAGAGACGGGCTACTTTGACCCTGCCTGTCAGGGCCAACCCAGGCTGAGAGGGAAAAAATCCCAGCAGAAAAAAACCCAGATCATCCGCGATCAGGGATCGAACTGGGGTCTTCTGCATGCAAGGCGAAGAGCCTAACCATTACACCACAGCGCCGGTCACCCATACCCATTCCGCATCTTGTATTAATGGGAGGAAGACGCATCTGCATTACAAATACGATATTTCACTATGACAAACAGATGTAACTGAAGGGCCATCCCCATATTTCCCATGGCAGCATCTTTAAACGAAGATGCAAAAATTTACAATCTTTGCAGATACGTCAGTCTGCCTTGGAATAGCAGAACAGGCAAAGAGCCAAATACACTACAGATGCCACTCCACAGTTCAATCTTGACAGTTTCATCCTAACCTGAGACAATACTGCCAGAACTTGGGCTCTCACATCCTTGGCCGTCATGGTAGCAGCAGCAGCAGCAGTGTTGTTCTGGCAACACTTGTTCAACATGGCCAGGAGTGCAGCGTTCTTGGAGGTGAGCTCATCCACCTGAGATTGAAGGTCCTCGAGCTTCACTCCGAGGCCTGCCATAGCTGCCTGCCACTGGGACTTCTGGTCCTCCACAGAGCTGGGGATAACAAAATACAAGTAATCAGTCAGATGTATCTATTTATAGAGTGCCATTTTTTTTGCTGTTTTAGTCTCTTGTTCTCACTCAGGTAGATTTTTCTTTCCTTGAGGGTTTGCTCCAATTTTGTGTTTTTGTCCTGGTACATTCTTTTGGGTCTCTTTTAGTTTTACTAGGCGTACACTTTCAGTTGTAATCAGTACGATGAACAACGAATTGAGGGTAGGGAAGCAAATCATATCATATATTTAGAAATGGCTGCTTTTCAGGAGAAGAAAAAAAAAAAAAAAAAAAGGCATTTTAAGATAAGATATCCCTTCATGCGACAATGACCGTGTCTTCACCAGGACTAGAGCTTTGACGCTTGGACATGAGGTGCCCCTAGTCTTGTTCCTCCCCACAAATTATACTGAACTGCAATAATTTGCTTTCCTACTTTAAAAAATTACTAAAATTACTAGCCAACAAAACCAGGGAGAGAAAGGAACGGACGCTTCTCAGGATTATTACTGAATTCGCCCAGTTGCTCTAAAATCCTCAATAATGTGGAATGTTAGAAGGCTGAGAATACAAATGACTAAAAACACAGTGCCTGACTAACTTGAACTTCAAGTGTAGCTCATTAATTTGTTGACTAATGTAGCTTTAAAGATGAAAAAAAAGTGCTATGAAACTTCACTTTACTTGAATAATACACACAATACCATCAAAATTTGGTCTTAAATAGAAATCGTTGAGCAAAGGTACTCAACATAACCCTGTGGCGTCGGTGGTCTAGTGGTTAGGCTGCCGGACTCGTAATCAGAAGGTTGCGGGTTCGAATCCCAACTCGGGCACGACAATGTGTTCTTGGGAAAGGCATTTTACACGAATTTTCCTCACTTTACCCAGGTGTGAATGGGTACCCGGCTATAGACAGCAAACAATCTTGTCTGTATGTTTTCAATAAAAACATACTCCACCACAGTCCACAAACAGGATACTCACCCTTCCAACGAAAGTCTTGACTGGTCAAAGTTGTCAGTGAGTGCCTGGAAACAGAGGAAGAGAAGCAAAAAATGATGCAGAGTCTTCCCAAGACGTGTTGGAAACTGTTTACTGCAAAGATACCGTTCTAGGTTTGGTTTTTAGTTTTACGTCCATTGCAACACTGTATGGTCATTTAAGAGATCAGCTACTTCCCATCCTGTCTATGAGGGCAACTCATGTTTTTAAAAAAGCAGCAACTTTTGTCAAGATAATGGCTTACTTGGTCTTTTCTATTCAATGAACATGATTTCCACAAAAATATTCTAAAAAAACTTTTGAAAAATGCAGTAAAAAAAGAAGGACAAATCCACAGCCCAAGGCACTTGTAAAGTTATTGATGACCCTGTCCTTCAGGTCCAGCCTGAGTTGAGAGGAACCTAACACCACAGATGCTGTTACAGAGGAACCCAACACACCATATGCTGTTACTGTACCTGACGTGCGTCTGCCGTTGCCTTAATCTCTTGATGCAGGACTGAGATTCTCTCCTCCAAGCCAGAAATATCTCCATGTAGCAACCCCTGCACATACAAATAACATTTTAAAAGTTTATTATTAAACATTCTTTGTTTTTTTTTTGGCTGCTACCTTTGCCTTAATCTATAAGAGATCTTACATAGTGATTATTGGCAAAAAATACCAACTGAAGGTAATAAAAATTATGTCGGCACCATAAAGACAAAGGTTAAAACAAGTCATTGTTTTAATTACTCATAACTGTCTTTTTTAATCTTGCTTTGCTTATCAATATTTATTTTCATTCAAAGTGTAAAATAACTGTCCACATAAGGACTACAAACAAGCTCCCTGCCCCTGTGTAGTTCTAAATATCTATTTCCCAGGGTTATTTTATATAACATAAGCTTCAGTACAGAAAAATGAGAGCAGATTAAAATTTGAAACAACTTTTAAATACATGTCAATTCTGCCACGCAAAGGCTGAGCAACATAACTGAAAGGGTTTTAAAGGGATAATACTATACACCTTCGCCAGTTACATCTTTGAAAATTACTTATATAAAAAAGTCTTGTCTTTCCTTTACAACTTTGACTTACATTCAGATGACAGTCTCTCAAAACTGGAATTGCAAATTCATAGCGCTTCTATAAACAGCTTAATGGAACTTCCTTGTTCTTTGTACCATCTTCAAATTTTGTGAGATAAATATGGGACATTTACAGCTCATGAGCTGTAAAGTCACATTCTCAATGCTAAAAAATTGACCAAGCTGACAATATTATGTAGATTATTTTGTAAGAAAATATCACTTTATGGCCAAAAAAAAAAAAGCAAACCCTACCTTCAAAGATGCCAGACTTTCTCCAACATTGTCCTTGACACCATCCACCTCAGGACGGAGAAGTGAGAGAATAATCGCCCGCACCTGGTCCTCAGTCAGTCCGACGGGACGCTCGTCCTTGTTGGCGGCTGCCACATTGATGACTGTGTTCTGAATGTATTGATACAGCTCTGCCATGTCTACCTGTGGGGCGACAACGACAGGCTCTGCTGGAGGCGGAGTTGCGGGTTCACTGACCGGTGGAGTTGTGACGGGGACTGGCGGCTGTGGATGATTTTAGTTCTTAGGGTAAGGTTTTAAGGTACTATCAACACTATAAATTCATCTTTCAGCTGCAGGAAATGAATTAGCATAACAGTAACGCAGGGAATGAAGAAAAAGGAGCAGACCACAACAAAGCACCGGCCAACCATCCACGCTGTGGATGACATAGAGGCACGACCACCCCTTACTACATGATGCAAGTATGACAAAGGAGAGGTGGTTGATAGTCTAGTGTTCAGGCCGTCAGACTCGTAATCAGGAGGTTGCGGGTTTGAATCATGGCTACGGCCCGATGTTGTGTCCTTGGGAAAGGCATTTTACATGAATTTTCCTCATTTCACCCAGGTGTAGACAGCGAACGATCTTGTCAGAATGTTAGTGTCTGAGCGCTTGTAAAATGGCAGCTTGCGCTGTATGCTTTCCAGGAAGTTCAGAAAGTTTCTGAGTGACCTTGGTCTTGGTTAGTTTGGTTTGGTTACTAGTTTTACATCCCCTGTAACACTGTAAGGTCATTTAAGAGACGGGCTACTTCGACCCTGCCTGTCCACCCGGGTAATAATAGATTGTAAAGCACATAGACCCAGTATTGAGACGTGTGCTATATAAATGCAATCCATTATCATTATTATTTCTTGATGTGAAAGAGTGTAAAAGGAGAGCCCCCATAGTCCATGATAGACCATTATCATTAAATTAAGTCTTGCATGTGCTTAATAGAAAAAAACTAAATTCAAATCATCTCTTTATCATTCAGTGAAGGCAGACGAAGACATAGAGTATCATCGAGTCTCATTGTATGCAACTGTGCTGACATTAAATATTAACTTATTTAGCATAAAAAAAATTTTTGTTAAAAATATTTTCAAAAACTTGTTTAGCATATATGAGGTACTAAAAGATTTAAAACTGTACAAAAAAAAAAATCTTTAAAATTCGTGTGAAAGCCTCTAATAGCACAGTGGATATAATAAGCCTTCTGCATGTCAGCTTTGAACCTCACCTGATACACTGCGACGTACTCCGACTTGGAGGTCAGCCACAGATAGTTCCAAGACTCCGACATCATGGAACGAGATCTTGACCAGTAGGCAGCCGCCTCATGCTGCATGGTTTTACCGTAATAGCCTGTGGAAGACAAAGGAATGACACAATGGCTTCTTCAAATAAAAAAATAGCTTACCTTTTTAACACAATTCTTGAAATATCAGTTTTAATACAATCATACATCAGAGAAAATTACCTTCAAAGCAAAAGCCTCGATAAATTAATTTTGAATAAGTTCATATATCAGTACTTATGATAAAGTCAGTTGGGGAGGGGGGGGGGGGGGGGGGGGTTATTTTTTTTGTTTTTTTTTAAGATTAAATCTAGCAAATTATGCCCACAAGGAATATAATGTTCATCTAATGTTCACATTTGAAGTAGCGTAACTTTGATCCAGTTTTTGCGGCTTGAGACTAGTTGGTTGCGACATCATAAAATGCATACATAGATGTTTGCTGAAAACCTTGCTTTAGCCCTGAACTCTCTGTAGTCCACAAGCACAACAGATAATGCCAAAAGGCATAACTTCTCCTTACCTCCCAACAAAAGCAGCGGCAGTAGCAGCAACAGAGGCAGAAGACAACAACAGCAGCCACGCCTCCTCCTGAGAACAGAGAAGACACAAGCAGAAAATAAAAGGAATGGGGTTGTGTAATATATAAATTAGCATCAAGTTTGAAAAAAAAAAGGGTCTATAGAGTTAAAGAGATATTCCATAAAATTTTTATTACTGATAGCTATAGGCTAAACAAGTACCTCACCCCTCTGTGCCTTTTCCCTTGATCACAATAGACATAAAAAACATTTAAAAATCCTTAACATGCCCATTTTTGTTCAAAGATTGACTGGAAAGAAAATTGACTTTGTCACAATATAAAAGTAAACTACTTCTAAGAGAAATTGGTCAGGAAATCAGAAATATCATAACAAATAAGATTGTATTTGGAGTATTGGATAGGCATCGCTAGTACTTTTTTAGATTTTTTAAAATGGAAATTGCAAAGTAACAAAAAAAACGTCATAGCTCACACAGTTTTCGTAAAGCCCAAGTCTTGTTCAGAAGCAAGCTTCATAATATTTATAATCTTATTAGTAGTTACTTAATGTTACTTCGTAATAGGATTGGAATCCTCTGATACAGATTCCATCCAAAGCTCTATATTTATAATCTATTCTTTAACAACAAACCAAAAACAGTCAAAAGCATTCTTGCACAGAAGCTCAAAGTGAGAAAAGCGCTACCTCCTCTTGGACGGATTCCCTCCAAAGCTTCATATTTATAATCTATTCTTCAACAACAAATAAAAAACAGTCAAAAGCGTTCTTGTACAGATGCTCAAAGTGAGAAAACCGTTACCTCTGCTTCATTTCTATCTCCATCAGCAGGAGAGCTGCCGACTTTCGTGCCAACCAGCTACAGGAAGACACAACAGCACGCAGAGTCCACCGTGCTGGGATCACAACCGGGGCTGAGACAGCGGAAGCCACTGACTTGACCACGCTGCCGCTGTTTTCTGATGGTACGAAAAGAGTAACAATGCAACCAGATTAAAAACATAGAAGTGGCGTTACAGAGCTTCAATCATGAGGGACTGTAAGTAAAATAAAACAGACCAGAGAACAAGAGAAGTCATATAATCAGAAAAGAAACCATGGATCAATTGGATAACAAAGATTAACAGTTTTTTTATGTAATTCTTCACTTCATTTATTCAGTGATTAGAAATACCCTGATTCACTTAATAGTTTAATAATTCATCGTGCAGAATTAATATCTTTCAATATGCATCAATATAATTAATATCATTCAGCTGTACTGAAATTCATATCGTAC
>JAUKPP010045843.1:0-16897 GCA_032273245.1 Phyllaplysia taylori | reverse complement strand
AAGTCATTTAAGAGACGGGCTTCTTCGACCCTGCCTGTCAGGGCCAACCCGGGCTGAGAGGGAAAAATCCCAGCAGACAAAAACCCCAGATCGTCCGCAATCGGGGATCGAACCAGAGTCTTCCGCATACAAGGCGAAGAGCCTAACCATTACACCACAGCGCCGACAGAGGTTTATTATACAGAATCAAAATCGTGGTGGGATAAAGCAGCTGTGGTATGGTTTTGTGTTTCAAGCTCTTTGTAACACTGTGAGGTTACTTTAGAGACTGGTTGCCTAGATGCTTCCTGACGGGGCTGACACAAATCGTCGGTCATCTCACGAAGTGTCGTATCTGCAGTTTTTGGCATTTTGAGTTATGTATGTCACGCTGATCAGCTTGAGGAGATCTATCTTCTCTCAAAGCAAAAAAGTGCTATCTCTACTAGTTTTTTAGTTATAAACTATCCGAGTGTCGTCGTATGAGATGGAAAAGAAAAGTGCCCACAACTTTAAACCTCTCTCCTGCAAAACACTAGCTTTGCAGATACGACACATCGTGAGATGACCGACGAAATGCTTGTCAAGCGGGGGGGAGGGGGGGGGGGGCAACTCCTGTTCTCTGAGCGTATCACCTAACCATTACACACCAGTGCTGTGGTATAACGGTTAGGCTTTTTGCATATCATGCGCAAGACCCGCATGACATCTAAGGATTTTTTTTTTTAGGCTTGGTTTTTTCCACTGTCAGAACGAATGGTCTTGACAGGTGGGTTCGAAGTAGGCTGTCTCTGAAATGACCTTACAGTGTTGCAGGGGACATATTCCTGGTTACCAAAGAGGCGCTGACAGGTGAAATGGCGGGATGAAGGCATCATAAACAGGATGTATTGACAACACCGCCGTTGCCATGAGGCAGGTGGTAATTATTTTTTCAGCTTGAATCTGTGAGAAATGTGTGGGATGATTGATAACACAATATTTCTTAATTTTCTTCTGCGACTTAATTATAACAGTCAAAGGAAGCTTTGGGAAAGTTTGTTCTTGATTTGGTTTGTTTATCATTTTTACGTCCCATGCAACCCTGTAAGGTCATTAAATAGACGGGCTACCACGACCCCTCCTGTCAATGCTAACCAGTGGTGAGAGGAAAAAATCTCAGAAGAAAAAACCCAGATCGTCTGCGCGTGGGATCATACTCGAGTCTTCAGCATGAGAGGCGAAGAGGCTAGGAAATACACCACAGCGCCGGCGCTATGTCAGGTGGAATAAATAGCTAGACCATGCACTGAAACGACGTTTGGTTTGGTTTGGTTACCAATTTTACGTCCCCTGTAACACTGTAAGGTCATTTAAGAGACGGGCTTCTCGACCCTGCCTGTCACGGCCAACCCAGACTGAGAGGGGGAAAATCCGAGCAGAAAAAAACAGATCGTCCGCGATCGGGGATCGATCTAGGGTCTTCCCGCATGATAGGCGAAGAGCCCAACCATTACACCACAGTGCCGGTTGCAACGACGTGATACGAGCACTATAATCAGGGTGTTAAAACACAAATTAACAAATAAACAGAATGTTTTGAGGCATGTGGACATAGATGTGTGAAAGTGTGAATCTGTGGGAGAGTTGGGGAATGGTTCATAACATAATCTTACTGAATTTTCTACTGTGATTTATGTTGAAAATAACTTTTGAGGACAGTTTGTACTTTAACGCGTGTTACAACAGATGTCTCAAAAGAAAGAGAACTCACAAAAATGTCAATAACCCGGACGTTTTCTCACCAATTTTAACAACTTTCGACAAGTAAAGTTCAACCAAGGGGACAAAAGATTTGAAAAAGAAGTCAAGTCACCCGTTAGTTAATCATCAACTTTTGAAAATGTCAACAAAAATTGAGTACGGCTCAAACCTTAACATTTTTGTAGAGATCAACGATCATAAAGTGTATAGGAACAAATTGACATATCAAGATAGACTCAGGGGGGATAAGGTAGCAATATGAATTGCATCCTTCCTTTTAAAAAAAAAAAAAAAAAGCTCAATTATTTGTATTGAAATTTTAAATGTCACTCTTGTGTGTGTCAGGGTAAACTTCTTAAGACCTCCTTTATTGAACACTGATTTTGAACTCTTCAATATGGGTTGACACCGATGGAGTATTGCAGAATGAAAGAAGACTATCACACCTTCGCACAATGTGAACAAGAATTGATATTGTCATCAAAAGAGCAGCAAAAATAATTAATCAAGATTCAGCATTTTTCAATGATTTGTAAACAACAGCAGTTCTTAAAATTGTGAAAAACTTAATGGAAGACAAAAGACACATTTCTACAGCTAGTATGAGAAATGCCGACCAAGGCCGAAATCCTTTTGCGCAAATCCTGATGGGAAAGAAAAACCAGAGATGCATAAACCAAACTAATGAAAGATTTGGCCGAAAATTCCAATATCCCACCATCCCCCTTGCACGATCAGAAAAGCCTGAAAAAGGTAGCAACTAAAAGTGCACAATGACACAATAACCACGCTTCGAATGCTTAAAAGACAGCAAGAGGCTAAAAGGCCGAACAAGCTGGCGCCTCTATAAATAACTAACTGAAAACTAACTATAACGAGTCGAAGGAATACAAAGACCGTTTTTTTTTTTACCAATTTGGCTTATAAGTCACTCTCCAAACTTTTCTTACAACCACGAAAGGGCCCACAAAAGGGCCACTTTCGATGTGTGGCGTGTGGCTTTGTCTGCCAGAGCTGAGCATTCTCAATAGCGAATCCGTTTGTCACCCCTAAACTTCTAAAAAAAACTCCCCCAGAATAATGGGATTTTCTTTCGATGTGAGTTTTGTGTTTTCGTAGACCTTGTACTGAAACCAATAAAAAAAATAATTGTGAGACAGAAAGAGAGGGGGAGACAAAAAGGAGGTTAAAAAAAAGGTGAGATAATAGTATAGACTAAGATACATGCAATTCCATGCAATACGCTACGTTATGAATGTGGTGCCTTAGTGTCTACATTTCTCCTCTGACTATGTCAAAACCTTATTGCTTTAAGTTGCTTGTTAGCATTGATTTTTAATCCGTCAATAGATGGGATTTGTTTTGTATGACACCACCCATTCCTTAACAGTCAAGACCACATTATGGCTTTAGTAGATCCGAGATAAAGTTGATAAATTAAGTCCTCACACTATCGCAAACGACTAAAGAAATCGGATCAGATGTCTCAATAGATGGTGGAAATTGTTATGGATCGAACACTCTGGCGCCATTTCCGCTAGGGATTGGCGCTATGTTAACACTTCCCACAAAGTAGGCGACGTCAAGCCAGTAATGGATTATCACCTCGCACCCTATCCGGTTAATTTCAAAGCGCAAAAGAAAAAAAACGCTGTTGTTACGTAAACGGCGTCATCTATTTTTCTAAATTGGGCAAAGTAAGACTTGATTTAAATGTGTGGGGATAAGAAGTGAACATGGGAGCGGGGAAGGGGCAGAAGTGTTACATCAACGCATATCCAGAGATCATAAACGTTTTTTAATAAGATGAGTATCGAAGCCTCTGAACAAGTACCTGGTGTCCTCGTGACGTAATCCATATCAACAGTGGTCACGGTGCAATTGAAGCGCGGCGAAGAAACGCAGTGTCAATGAGAGGCCGCGCTTGGTTGCAGCCACGCTCGTAGTGGACTGTTGTCACGGAGCGTTTCCCACCTGTGGTAGATCATAAGGTGTGACTAGCGAGGTCCTCTGACGACACTGTGCCTCCACACCTGCTTCTTTTAATGATTGAGGATGAATACCATTGTATGAAGGGGTGTCGATGGTCGAGTGGTTAGGCTGCTGGACTTGTGATCGGAAGGTTACGGGTTCGAATCCCAGCTCGGGCCCGAAGTTGTGTCCTTGGGAAAGGCATTTTACACGAATTTCCCTCACTTCACTCAGGTGTAAATGGGTACCCGGTTATAGACAGCGAACGATTTTGTACGTATGTTAGGGCTACTTCGACCATGTCGGTCAGAGCAAAATTGGCCGAGAGGGACCAATTCAAGGACGGTCTGCATTTTTTTTCTGGTTGGATTTTTCCCTTTCAGCCCGGGTTAGCGCTGACAGGCAGGGTCTAAGTAGCCCGTCTCTTAAATGACCTTACTGTATTGCAATGGAAGTAAAATTGGTAATCAAACCTTAATATATGTGATTTAGACCAGGGAATCTGATTTACATTTCTCAGAAATAAAGCTAATCCGGAAGGCATCGAATTGATCGTACCATGCTTTTATAAAGCACATTGGACAATTCTATTTTGAGAAAGATTTAGCTGGTTTGTGTAAAAGAAATACTGTCAAGCCTGTCTAGGGCGACGAGCCAGTGCCGAAAAGAAAAGCAGTCGTTGTAGACAGGTGGTCGTCTTAGAGAGAGAGACAATCTATAATAATATAAACAATGCAATTTGTTTGGAAGCCGACGGGATGTGGTCGTTTGTGCATGTGGTTGTCTTAATATACATGTGGTCGCTTGGGCAGGTTCAAATGTACTATACAAGAGATCAATCTGAACGGAACAATATGCACATTTGATAGCAACTGGACATGTATTTCTAACCAAAAAGATAGTAAGTGAAGTGATTTTCCGTATGGTGTTTGTCCTATAAAAACAGCTTACTTTATTTAATGCTACTTAACCATTTAGACATCTTAAACCTTAAAATACTAGCGAGGCTTCATTTTTGGAAAAAGAAAATTGAAGCCAAAGCTTAATTGGTAAAATAAATCGTTTTAAAGTGGTAACGTCAAATTTCAGCTGAAACCGTAACTGTCGGATGTCATTCATCGTTGAAACAGGCTTTCCTTAAGTCGAACGTGCTAGTTTGGTTTTTTAGCTAGAAAATGCAAAAAAGTCAATGAAATAATAAGGTACTAAAATATCATCCCCGAACTTCCTGATAGTTTGTCAAAACGAGATCAATTGGACAAAACGAATATGAAGAATCTTCATCCGGTCATATTAACCCTCCAGTCCCCATGTATAGCAATACTCTAGAGTCATTGCATCCACAAAATACATTCACATAATATACAGGGTGTTTTTTTTGTATTGATCGATTCTAAACTGAAATAACTCTAAAACGGAAAGAGATAAAAGTAAACGGGTTTCTGCACACCATTCTCTGGCCATTTAAGTTTTATCTGGGATACTTTATAAGTTTATATAGATAGAGAAGGAATTCTAAAAAGGATTTAACGGAACAAGGCCATTTTTAGATCATGGTGTCAAAAGAGCGCACTGGTACACCAAACGGGAGGACTGCTAGAAAACATTGCGAGGCGATCAAAAAGATTGTTAAAACTGTTTTTAAAAAAAGAATAATGTTCACCAAGCTCTAGTTTCATATTTCATGAAAAATAATTTTGTATTGTATAGCTTGAGGTTAGAAAGCGATGGATGTCTCTGATGGTATCAAATCAATGAAGTCATCTTTTTCATTGATCGGACACCATGCAATTAGCAAATCTAGTTCTTACTATCTTTGTTGTCATAGCAATTTACATGGTCAGTTTCTAACGAATTTTTATACTAAGTTCTGACTGATCTTTGGATGGTGCTTTTCTTGCTGTGCTGAGTTGGCCTTTTCTCAGGGCTGCAGGCGCGCGATCTGCTTTGTAAGCACACACGACGCACTTGTAAATGTAGGATTAGCGTCATTTCTGAGCGCGAAAAATCGGGGCCTGTTCGCGCAAACTGGCACTGTTGCGCAGTGGTTCGTTAGATCCGGTTTTTGTGGTACCAGGAAAAACTTAAATGGATTAGGATTAGTCGATAGAAAACAGAGAGTTTCTATCTGTTACCGTCTTTGAGTTATTTCAGTTTAGAATCGATCAATAAAAAAACAACAACACCCTGTACATGAGACATGATATTTCGAGAGATATTTTACACATATTTAATTGCAACATTCAAGAAACAAGTTTGTCCGTCACCAGGATTGAACTCAGGTCTTCCGCATGACATGCGAAGAGCTTAACCATTACACCACAGCACCGGCAGATTGTCTCTAACTATGTCTATGCCAAAGATGTACAAAGTGTGTGCTTTGCTAACTTTGAATCGCTTTGTCCTGTTCCAGGGCACTGGATGCTTCAACAGTGGTAACATGCAAGTCATCATTGATTTGATCGGGCTGCCAAAAGCTTCGAACAGGAACGGCCAAAACAACAGGGTGTTCACGCTACGCCTCAAGACCTACGGCGAGATCCTACCAGCCTGCACAGGTCTGGGGCCAGACTTTGGCGGGGTCACGTAAGGTTTTTAAAAAAAAAAAATTTTATATATTTTTTTATTTTTTTTATTTACTAATAAGAACACAAGAAATGATTGTTTTCCTTCATCTATTTCCCTGTGCTACTTCTAGTGGGTTCTCTTTTTAGAAAGATTTGTCGATTTTTCATTAAGTTGGTAGTAGGCCTATCTATCATGATCTCACTTTTTCATCTGACAATACACTTTTAGTTGTGCTTTCTTTTTTCTCTTTTAAATTGTGGCACAACGCTTTCCCTATAATTAATATTTTTGTAGGGAGGATGTATTCATTTAGTTGTTCCTTTTAACTATCATAATCTTTATGTGTCGTATGCATCCTGGCGTTTGCTCCGATAGAACTGTTGTTTTTCTTTTTAAAAATGTGTATGATAGTTCTTCTCGATTGTTCTTCACAGTTTCATTTCATTGTATTTTAAAGACCGACTGGCTAGAACAGACAACGATGCTGGTGCCTCTATGAATAAATAACTCTCTCTATAAACTAACTGAAGACCGTTAAAAAAAAAAAAACCAACTATGAGGAGAAATTGTAACTTCGTTGTCCACCCAATCTGGTCAACAACCATTCACGCAGTTTGTCCTTTCAGTGTTGGAGACCTTGGTAGTCTTCCGGCCGACTACACCGGACGCATGTACAACGACACGGTGTATCTCGCGAGGACCAGTCTGCTGCAAGGAAGGGACAGCATCCTAGGCAGATCTGTTGTTGTGAGTGCAGGGTTTTCTCCTTTCTTTTGTCCTTTAGGCGGAGCATCCACTGACCTGTTTTGTCAGTTGCAGGCCAGGCTCATCTATATATGACATATACATATGAGCCTGGCCTACAACTGACAAAACAGGTCAGTGGACCCTACGCCTTACTAATTTTACTTTTTTCTCGTTAACTTTTCTTTTGGCTTTGGTTTGGTTTGAAAAAATCCAAAAAGAGAAAAAACAGATAGTCCGCGCACGGGATTGAACTCGGGACTTCCGCATGACAGGCGAAGAGCCTAAGTGCCTGTTAAGCTTTTCTGTTTTTTTATTATACTTTTTGTCTGCCTTTTGGGTCACCTTTTCTATTCTTTTATTGTTTTGCTTGTTTCCTTTAAAGTAAGTTTTTCGATTGCTAAAAGGTTTTGATGACAGGTTTAGGTTACCAGTTTTACGTCCCGTGAAACACTGAAGGTCATTTAAGAGACAGGCTACTTCGATTTAGCCTGTTAGGGCCAACCCGGACTGAGAAGGAAAAAATCCCAGCAGAAAAAACACCAGATAATCCGCGCTCGGGATCGAACTGGGGTCTTCCGCAAGACAGGCGAAGAGCCTTACCATTACACGACAGCGCCGATTGACTGGCTTCTGTTACAGAAGAATACATATTTTCATAGGACAGGCTCTGTTAAAAACCTTTTCTATCATTTTCTTCAATACGTCTGATATTTAGAGGATATTTTATTAACTGACAAAAAAGGATCTCTTGCTTAGTTTCCAGACGGATTTTTGACACATCAATGTCGTCCAAAGCCCGTTAGTAGACGAAAAGATAAGCAGATATCCATTAGTGTCGCTTCTCTTTTTGCGAATCGTCTGATATAGTGTATAAAGATGAGTGACAGGACTACCATCATGATAATTATTTGGAACTTCCCCTTCGGGCCGGGGAAAAATGACCTTTAGGTCCACGTATAATAGGTTCTTTTTTCAGTCCTTATTTGATTTTGTGTTACTTGGTCTCGGGCGGCAGCCTCTTATGTGCTTTTTGATTTTTTTGACGCCATTCATTTACGGTGAATTGCTTACATAATGTATGCTCAATTAGTAGATCATAATAGGAGACAAACGAACGATTGAACGAAAAGTATGTTTTTTAGACAGGTTCCTTTAGTTGTAGTAGTAGTAGGGGTAGTTGTTGTTGTTGTTGTTGATGTTTCCGTTGTTGGTTTCAGTTCTTGTCGATGTTGTAGTTGTTACAGTTTTTGCTGTTGCCGATTCTGTTGTTTCTGTTATTCTTTTGTTTTGTTGCTTTTTCTCTAAACGTATTTTGTGTTTCTATTGCCTTTCGTAGATTTACGACGGCCCCTACTCCGTGTATGGAAACAACCCAATGCTCGGCTGTTGTGTCATCGGGCTCGGCATCCCTACAGCCAGCGAATCCGCCAACCAAGGGACTCCGGGATTTTTCGCCGGAACAACTTTCAGCGGACCTAAAAGTAACAACAACAACAACATCGGCAGCAACAAATTTACCCTGATTCCCTACGGCAGCAGTAGTCCAAACTTTGGATTCCAACCGTCTAACCCAGGATTTGGGGGCTCTTTGTATGGAAACAACAACAACAACAACAACAACAACAACAACAACAACAACAATAACTTCAATAATAACAACAACAACAACAATAACAATCCTTTTGGCAGCGTTTCTGGGGGCGTATCTTCGCCGAACTACGGTTTCAGCACTGGAGGTGGATTTGGACAAGGAACATCTGGAGGAAGCTTTGGACAGCCTAGAAACAACCAGAACTTTAACTCCTTCGGCAGCAACAACAACAATAACAACAAAAACAACAACAACAACGGACAGAGCAACAACCGTCCCTATGGCTACACAAACAGTCAGTTCCCCTCCGTGTTCAATAACATCGGCAGCGCAGATTTCTTTAACCTCGACGGTAAGCTTGCTGGGGCCGCTCTAGTGAACGGAGGGGCGGATGCGGCAACTGGCCTTAGCGGTGGTTCTATAGGAGGTGGGGGTAACGAGCTAGCTAGTTCTCTAGGGCAGGGGTTCGAACCTCCGAAAGGTCCGAGTTTCCAGGATATTTACAACCGTCCGACCGGAGAATCCCCACTGCACGGGGGTGGGTTTAGCGACACGGTCTCCCCAGAGAGTAAAAACTCCTTATCCGCGATGTTCTTTAGTGATAAAAGCATCAAAGACACGATCGGACTAACCGATGAGGATAGATTCATACCACGAGAGAGTGAGGACGAAGAATCGAACTCGTCATACCAATCCGATTCCGACGACCCCGATTCCGATTACAGAAATTATGACGATTACGATAACTATGACGATCCCTATAATTACGAGCATGGTGAGAAACCAGACGGTTATACGTCACCGGGTGCTGATAACTCAAATCCGGGAGATAATTCCGGCAATGCGGTTGACATAAATAATGATCCTGTCAATCCTAACGGAGGAGAAGTCGGTCCCAAATCTTTAGATGGGGGTCCGCAACCAATTTACACCAATTCTGAAAACTAAAAAGTAAGATAATGACAAGGCACCAACGCATTAAATTTATTTTCGAAATGTAATACGTAAATTTTCATTTAAAATGTGATAAACATTATATTAGGATGACATAGGTAGAACCTGTGAAAAGAAAGAGATAATAAAAAGACATTTTCGGTTTCTCAAAAGCATTGTCAAAATTACAAAAAAAAAGAAGACCATAAAAAAAATAAAAAAAAAAGACAGGGGAGCGGATGTAATTGGACGTAGATCATTAGTAGTGTGAAATAAAGGTGAGAAATCTATGACGCAAAATGATCAGCGTGTTACAACAGAAATAGATAGATCTAGTTCAATTCTTTGTCTCTTTTCGACGTAATGGATACGAAGAAGTCCAAAATTAGATAAATCAATCTTTCGGAACTTAGAGCAAATAGGTCTTCTGTTGTATTTTACCTGCTGACCTCCAGAACAGTGAGTTATTGTTTTCTTGTCAGGAAAGTTCAGAATTTACGGGTGGATAGCCGAGTGGGTAGATCTAAAGTTAATCTTTTGTTTCATCATAATAGCAAGAAATTAATGTGTCTTGGCTGTCGCTGATTTTGTTTGTCTCACGAATGCTAATAAAAGGAGTCACTACTCTCAGAGCCTAAATTGTCCTATGTTTTAGTGATTTACCTTCACTGTTTACCAGTTTTACGCCCCCTGCAACCCTGTAAGGTTATTTAACAGACGGGCTGCTTCGACCCTGCCTGTCAAGGCCAAGACCTCTGTATGTTCTAAGAGTGTCTGTGCAATTCGCGTGTACATCACTGACATCAAACCCGTCTCTTTTCGTGATGAACTTGAAGTTGTTGTTTCTATCTATAGAGACACCAGCTTCTTTCGCTGTTCTAGCCTTAAGATTATGTGATTATCCACACCCCCTACAATTAATTCATTCATGATCTGAACTACGAAGAAATGCACCGTTTTTTTCACATCTTTTTCTTTATCCCACTTCTCTTCATCCTCTTCGCATTCCCCTCTTCCTCCTCCTCCTCCTCCTCTGCCTCCTCCTCCTCCTCCTCCTCCTCCTCCTCCTTCTCCTCCTCCTCCTCCTCCATACAATAAATCACTGAGGAGAGAGTTAGAGAGAAAGAAAGTGAGAGGAAGAGATCAAGACAGAGACATTGAAAAAGACATACGCACACTCACACACTTGTTCAGGATGGGGGGGGGGGGGGGGGGGGGTATTGAAAAAAAAACACATTCGGGCCAACAGAAAATACAGAGAGAAGGAGACATAATGACAAATTATATTACATTAGTAACAACTTTATTCGTCCTTCTGTGGAAAATTTGATAACAACATCGTGCATACACATTTGCATACATCAAATCCCAAGTTCTCTAACAATATTACAATTAAATTTGCATGGTACATACATTGAATGATGAGATGGTTAAATTGGCATTCACTCACTCTATTTATTTGCACGTTGTTGCTGGTCGCCACTGAGCAGCGACCGGGTGAGCTAGGGTTGTCGTGTGTCTTACTTCGATTTACCTTGATAGAGAGCCGGACTATTGGTTGCCTCATGCATTTAAACTTATTGGCTTGAATAAGGGGATAGGCACAGTTTCATCAGTGATGCCCACGTCCAATTTTATTGAACTGTAAGTCTTCTTGATTCTTGTGTCGCTCAGCCCTCGTAAAAATACACATGATTGGATTATCGTGCATTAGAATGACTCCAAAATGTATTGCTGGAAGCAATTCTTCATGCACTGATTTATTATTCTACTTTTATGTATTTGTGGTGCTTACTTCTGCATGTCAGAGTCGTTTTCCTATATTTTGGTTTGGTTTTTGTTACCAGTGTTACGTCTCTTGCAACAATAAACGGTTATTTAAGAGACGGGCTACTTTGACCTTTCCTGCTAGGGCCAACCCGGTTGAAAGAATTGTTGGAGAAAAACGCAGATTGCGCGTAGATGCGATCGAACTGGTACCTTCTGCGTGCTAATCAAAGAGCCTAATCATTACAAAGCATGCGCCAATCGTTTTTGTTTTATCAGGATTAAGAAAATAATTAAAGGATCGATGCGTTAAATGTATATTACGCCGCTTACAAGCGTCTTACACATCGCACCTACGGATTCTAAATCAGTTAAAAAACCGTCCTTGTCTCATAAGAATATTCTTGCCAGGACATTTGAGTTGAAATTAAGCTTTTCGACGGCAGCAAAATGTCTGTGTAATCAGGAACATCAAACTTGAAAGGAACGCAAATGGTTCGGAAAAAAGGAGTAGTCGGTCGGATTAGGGATATGTTTTAAAAAGCAAACCTTTTTACGCGTACAAGGAGAATGGAAAAGAGATAGAGATTATAGAGAAAAAGAAAGAGAGAGAGAAAGAGAGAGAGAAAGAGAGAAATAGAGAGAGAGAGACGGAGAGAGAAGGATATAAAGAGAGAGAGAAAGAGAGGTTGGGGTGGGGAGCCATAGATATAAGCCCAGCGCTTCTGAATTAATTAATAGGATTGCTTACGACGTTTTGGTCATCTCTCCATTTAATGGGTAGGCCTATGTGGGCGTCGTCTTGTATTATGTATCTACATGTGTGTATGTGGGGCGTGTGTGTGTGCGTGTGTGTGTGTGTGAGTGTGTGTGTAAGTATTTGCATAAAATTACAAAAATAAATACTTCTTCGATGGTTCGCGATGGGTTGATGGGTACATGTTTGCGGGCACTTGGATACTTTTCGTGTGCGAATGATTGATAGACGGTTTGTTGCCAGTTTTTGGATTGCTCTGAACAGCTAGGATATGTGGTAGTCTACATGTCGGATGCACGTTGATATGTACGCATTTGTAAGTCAAATATACAATGTGTGTGTGTGCGTGTGTAAATGTGTGTGTTTGTGCGTGTGTCTGTTTTGTGCATGTGTAAAAGAGAACAGGGATTAGTTTGGTTTGGTTACCAGTTTTACGTCCCGTGCAGCACTGTAAGGTCATTCAAGAGACGGACTACTTCGACCCTGCCTGTCAGGGCTAACCCGGGCTGAGAGGGAAAAAACCCAGCAGAATAAAAACCAGATCGTCCGCGACCGGGGGATCGATCTAGGGTTTTCGCTCATGCAAGGCAAAGAGCCGAACCATTACACCACAGAGCCGGTCGTTTGTGTTTTTGTGCTTGAGTAAAAGACAACAGGGATGATAAGGCGAAACAGATAGAGAGTAATTGAACCAGACGTAGATTTTACGTCAGGAAAATATTGTTTTGGCTATTAGCAAGAACGTACTGACGCTTGATCTTAACTTCTACCTCAGTATAGACCGGCGCTGTGGTGTCATGGTTAGACTCTCCGCCTGTCATGCGGAGGGCCTGATTTGTATCCCGAGCGCTGACGTTCTGGGATTTTTCTGCTCGGATTGGCCCAGACAGGCAGGGCCGAAGTAGCCCGTCTCTTAAAATGACCTTACAGTCTTTGGGGGGGTGGGGTGGGGGTGGGGGTGGGGGGCATACAAATGGTAACCACTCCAAAACAAATATCTCAATATAACTAGGCATTCATATGATGTTCGTGTATTTTTTTTGTGATGCAATTCCGTGAAATCAGGCGCTCGTCCAAAAAGATGGGAACATGTTATCAGCCTTTTTCAGAGTGTGAGACAATTTTTAGCATGAATGGTTTTGTGACCTTATGCCTTCTTTTCATTTAGAATGCATTCTATAGTCCATTATGCTCGAGAATATTGTTAGAAAGAAAATGAGTGAAGTTTTGAAAGCTTCCAAACAGTAATGAATGGGTGTTTTATTGCTAATTTTACTTTTCATAGTGGGTGACTTCGATTTCGTCAAAATCGCAAAAGATCTTGATTTTAATGCAAGATGAGGGAATTATTTCCTCCCAGACAGCGAGCGAAATTATGGTTAAGGCTTAAAGTGATACCAATAGCTCAAAATGAATTGACCAGCACCTGGTTTCATCGCTTTGCAACACATTTGTAAAAGTATATCAGGCCCTATACAGCTACATAATTTTAACTGGTAGGTTTGAGTTTCATTTTACATGAGGTGGTGGAACGGTGTCGGCAGTTTTTCAACTCTGATTAGATTTTTAATATTTGAAAGTAAGTTTTATAATATTTCTTTTGTGTAACATCACTTCGCATAGATGACTTTTGACGTGTTTGTCTGTAAGCGTTGATTCAGGTAGACATTCATTGTCAAATATCAAAATCACGATCATCACTTCACAATTTTTATGATACATGTGCACTGATCAAGGAAGATAATTCGTTTCATTTCACAGCTTCACATTAACGTTGATTCCCCTTTTTTGACAACCAACTAACATCATACATTACCCACGGCTGTTTAGGCTTCTGGCCTATCCCGCCGAGGACGGGAGTTTGGTTCCCACGTCGGAAGAGCATCTCCACGTCCATTTTTAGGATCTAGTGTTTCCCTTAACCCGGGTTGGCGAAAGCAGGCATAGTCGAAGAAGCCCGGCTCTCTTTTAGCCTGCTGGATGCACCATTCCTTCATTTCGCATATTCCACAAACAGGCTGCGTCCGTGCACTTAAATGCACCATGGCCGTCCGCAGACGAGTTTATTTAGGATTCATGCCGAAAGCGACACGCCCAAGTGTCAGAAAGCCCTCCCACTCCCTGTTAAAAGGGGAGGGTTTAAATAAATCAACCACAGTTTTTTTCTGGGTGTAAAAAGAGACCGTTATTACCATGACGTCAGAGTTTACGCTCAAGACTATTATAATTCCTATCTATGTCTGTGATCGATTCATTGACTTTTCTCAGAGAATATAGATAGGTCTATTTTGAGACGGAATTAGGGAATACAGCTCGGTGACAATCGTTATGAGTCGTTTAAATACACAGAAGAATCGGAGTCAAGGTAAAATAACGCCACGGTGCTTCCAGTGGTGACTTACTCCTTTTCTGCACTTCTAGATAAACGTAGAAAATCTGTTTGGCTTCAGTCTATTTGACAATTTGTGCCACTATGGAATTATCAACTTTTAGGCAAATTATCCGGTACTTTAGAACGAATTTAATACAAAATTATGCACAACGGTGTATGTTCCAAAATGACTAAAGTCCAACTAAGGCACCATGACTTAGATTAAAGTTAGTTGTAGTTAGAGGCGTCAGCATCTTTGGCTATTTAAGCCTCTTGAAAGGCACCATAGCGATAAGAGCAAAATCCTTTGTATTGCATGTAAGAAATATTGCAGATCTGGTGCAAAGATGCGGTAATAATTTTGCTGTTGCTCGGTACTATGTCATCGGTCTCAGTCTATTAAAACAAAGGGAGAACCACACAAGAGCGAGGCTAGTGTCACCTTGACACTATAATCTAGTTGCTCCACTAACTTTCCGCAACAAACAAAATCTTTCTTTCTTTTTTATTAAGCCACACAACAGAATGTGCATACGTAGACTCTGCTAATTTTGATCTGCTGATTCCGGTAATATGGTTATTTTGCTGAACAGATCGTGAATGGTTTAATGTGCCAAAAATGACTGCAAAGGAGGAAACATTAGAGGATCCACGACAATGTCCAACTCGCTCTTGGGTGACTTTTTTAAAAAAATGTTGACATTGACGATAGAATGAAACTGCTCAGGTTAGCATTTAGCTTTATTTTCACAAAAGACAAGCAAACAAACAAGCAAACAGGGTTGGGGGTGAATGGGGGGAGAGCGGAGGGGGTGAGGCAAAGGAGACAGTACGTTTCCCCCTATCTAATTCTGTCTGCTTTCCGTCTAAATTATGTGAATTAATCGGATCCTCGCAGCCTGTAAAGGACAGCTGGCATTAGAATTTACGAGCTCAATATCTATAACACGGATAGACTTTTTACTGGAAAGATTCATGCAATCTATAGACAGGAACACGAACACAACTGCCATAACCGCCAGACAGCGTTTTTTCGTTTCCCAATATTCCTCCCGACGCGTTTTGACGGCCCAAGTGGCATTTCGGATCAACCTGCCAAAACTTTCCCTCTCTTGTCTTACTGGTTGTCCGTTCTTTAGACAGCCCCGGCCATATCTGGATGTTCCTTTAATTTGTGTTGCGCATGTCTGGTGTTATCTCCCTTGTTAGAACTTCCCCTTGGCAGATTCGGGAAATCGCTTATTATGAAGATAAGACGTCATTTCCGGAGAGGAATACCACCGTTTTAATCGTGTTTAGAGATTATTATGTTCAGCCCACATTTCTGAATGTCATCATTCCCGGTTGTAGACAACGACAACATTTACCACTTCTTGTTAGATTACCAAAACAGCAAAACGGAAGAACAAAAAAAAAATAATCGTACAATGGCACCAGGGAAATTCCGGGTAGTATCTTTTTCCTTCGGTTCCCATTTTTTGCCGTATTCACTCACCTCCTCATAGTTTTAGATAAATAATAGTAATGGTACTTTATTGCTCTCCATAAGAAAGTGTGTTATACAATGGTGATACAAATACAATCATAATTCATGCATACAATGTACAAATGAAAAAATACAGTAAATAAGAAGCGTTCACACTAACACCATCAAGCGCCTTCGGTTAGTTTCCCTCTCCATAACCATTATTACAGGATTCAAGCTATATGCGTGAAAGAAACTTTGCTAGGGGGAAAAAATGAAGGTAAAATCAACAAAAATAAAATAAAAATAACAAAACAATAACTAAACAACAGCGTTCGATCAAATATGTACGTTGTGAACCTGTAAAAGTAATTACTTTGACATTATTTTTCTACAAACCTGCCTGAAAAGCTTTTAGTGATAATCTGGATGACAGCATTTTGCAGTGGAATTTTCCACAGTGGTAATTTTTTTTTATGTTGTGAAGAGATTGAATCCATATTGCATTGAACCTTTATGGAAAGACTACAATCATGCATTTTCAACAAGCTATAATAGAAAAGGTAATCACTAATGAAAATTTCTCTCTGCTCTTTATTTAGTCAATACACTACTTCGTAGACCATCTAAAAAAACACACAGTATAATTATTATTAAAATGTTGTTTCTGGTATGAAAGATAATCAATGCAGATGTTATTGTATTTGGTTACACCCAAGGGAGTATTAAATCTTTGTCCTCAATGAACTCTGGCCTAGATAGAATGGAAATGCAATTCAAATGTCTCGTGAGCTGATCCGTTTGATTTGGACAATTTGAATTTGTCTTTTTTGACTGTTTGTACAATATTATACAAAAATAATTTCTGTTCCTAATCCATTTAGAAATGGCTTAGAGACATGCATATGGACTTGGCTCCTTCATTTTCACTGCTTCTATCTATCTATCTATCTATCTATCTATCTATCTATCTATCTATCTATCTATCTATCTATCTATCTATCT